>PVIC010011452.1:0-14036 GCA_004025085.1 Thryonomys swinderianus | reverse complement strand
TGTGAACTCTCTGCATCTACAACAAATCTGGGCCAGGCCATAAAAAGATTGTGAGAACCCTAATCCCAAGAAGGCTCATCCTTTCAGTGCAGTGGTGATAAACAGAGTCAGGCAGAGTCTAGGTTCTACTGGAACATGACGCAAGGCTTCTGCGGCACTGCTATGGGTGCGCTTGCCCCAGGCCCTACCCTCTTCCTTCTGCTGAAGGCTAAAGCTTAGCAGATGAGCTAGTGAAAAGGAGAGGACACTGAGCAAGGGCCTCAAGCCATTCATCATAGGCACCCACCACAGAAGCATGGAGAAGAGGCTTGGGGACAGAGGGAAGGAGGGGACACAGGGGCTGGGATCCTCTCGCCTTAGACTAGCACCCAAAGGACGACTGGGCCAGGATACAGTTTCTTGACCCAGTGATGCTCACAAATAATAACATCATCTCTTTGCCCAGCCTTAGAGCAGTGTTGAGCCTTAATAACCTCAGAGAGGGAAATGCTATACATCTGCAGAGACGTCATGTGAAAGTCTACCTAAATTTTTAAATATATCCACTTTTGTGAATTTTAAAAAGTAAATCTTTAAATTTTCATTTTTATTCAGCCCCTCTGACAGCCCCCATGGCAAATATTGACTGAAAGCAAAATTAAAATTAAAAATTTATAAATTCACCAAAACAGTATACTTTTAAAAACAAATACTTCCACTTTCAAATGACATGGATTGTAAGTGTATAACATTTATGCTTTTCAAGTTATTAAAGCTTTTGTATTCATGCCTTTGGAGGACTTTGGGTTTGAAAGTATATCATCCTATTCAATCCTCACAATAACCACTACCCCCAAAAGACACGGCTCATCGTCAACTGCATTTTATAGACAAAAGCCCGAAGGCCTCATGATGTTCAGAGCCCTGCCGAAGGTTCCTCAGGGGATGGTTCGGGAGCAGAGACTCCAGCCTCTTGTGACCAAAAGCAGATGTAAGCCGATGAGAGCTTTGCCCTTCGATCAGGCAACAGCAGCTCTCCAGGCTTGCTGAGCAAGTTGCCTTATAAAATAGTAAGATGTCCTCCCGGCAGACCATGGCGCAGAAAGAATGCTAAGCAAAGGGAAGCAGCAGTCCAGAGAGAAGATTATCTCCCAGGACAGTCCAGGGTGCAATCAGCAACAGCAGGCCACATAGAAGGGGACAGGGCAGGGACGGTTTATCTCTGTCCTTGTGGGTCTCTGGTGGTGTTTACACAGGCCCAGCAGAGCTCTCCGCATCTACTCTGACTGGGGGCAGGTGGACCGCCCAGGAAAGGAAAAGGGAAGGAAAGAAGAGCCCTAAAGGGAAGCATGAGCATCACAGGAGCAGGAATGGATGAGAAATATGGGACACGGCGAGTCACAAGCTCTGTGTGGCTGCTCAAATATTAATCAACAATATATTTTAATGACATGAAACACCAGTGAGCTTTTGAAGGAACATGAAGGGCTTTGGATATCTTGAATAATGGTATTGTCACTCCGAGTTTTTATGGTCTCATCTTTGCCAAGAGCTTCAGCAAAATTCTAAGCAAATAGTCAAGGTGCTAGGCGTGAGCTCCACAGTAGTATGGGCCAGCAGTGGCTCTGCTGTTCCCTTATGAGGGTAAAGCTCCTGCTGCTCCCAAAGTCACCCTTGGCATCACCACACACCGGCAAATCCCAGAGTCCCATGAACCCCCTGACTGTGGAGAGAGGGTCAGGCTCGGGGAAGCCTCGGGAGGCCTTGCCCCAGAGTTAGCTACTGTGCGGTCATGGGTACATGACAGAACCTCTGCGACTCAGTTTTCACATCTGTGATATGGGTGGTGTATCAGCCAGCCTTTTATTGTGAAAAGTCGTATCTAATGTACAGAGCTCTAAGGGAGGAAAAAGGGTTTCAGTTCACAGTTAGCTGGCTGCGGGTAGAAATAGCACGGCGGAGTGGATGCTGGGGCACAGCCGTTCACCTCACAGCAACCCCCAAAGCAAGGAAGAAAGGGGAAAAGCCGGAGAAGAGAAGAAGGGGCGAAGCATTCTTCAGAGGTGTGCTCCCAGTGACCCACTTCCTCTAACTGGACTCGACTTCCTCTAACGGGGCCCTACTACCCGCAGTGCACTCAGCTGTGCACTTAGGGATGGATCTTATGCCCACTGACACGGTTAGAATGCTCATGACACACACACCTTGTCAGAGCCCCAACTCTGAACAACAGAGCCTTTGGATAGTGGCAAAATTTTTTATCTAAATGATAGAAGATGGCTTTAGATGATGGATGTTAAGGAGAGACATCACATAATAGGTTCTACACAGTTCCACGTACATGGTGATGGGGAAATTAAACGGGCCTTAGAAACTTAAACCTATGTCCAGCTCTTCTTCACTTTGGCTGCTTGGGACTGAAGTTCAAAGAATAGTCGTGTAAGTTCTTGTAGATGTGCCATGCCAGACCTGGGGTGCTATAAAGCTCTTCACATGGAGATGAGCAGGAACCAGATTCAGGGCCCACCTCGGGAAAGCTGCCTGCTGCTGAGGGAGACCGGGCTCAGCACACGTTGCCCTGATCAGAGGAAGGAGGACAGGCACGACCCACTGAGCAGCTGTTGCCTTCACAGGCTAACGCAAGATCCGCTGTCCTCTAGCAGACGGAATGGGCTCGGAACGCTCCAGGTTCTCCCTTGGGAGACCCTGGCACTCAGGGGCTACAGAAACATGGCAGCCCAGACTGCAAAAGCTCCATCTGTGCTCTATGGAGCCAGAGCTCAACAATAATTGACCTAGAATACCTGAAGGGACGGGCTGGAAGGGGACCTCTAATGGGGAGGGGACACTGAGAGAGGGGCTTGGAGTGGGTGTTTCCTGGTATTTAGTCTCCATTTTTTAAAGCAGAGGACAGGAGTAATAGTGAGTTTACCTCATGGGATTTCAAGAGTCCAGCTGTACAAAGGGGGTCACTCGCCAGATGTATAAGCGTCACTTCCTCCTAACCTTCCCCTTTACAAAAACAGGATTACCCTTCACAACAGTCTTCAA
Organism: Thryonomys swinderianus; assembly: GCA_004025085.1. Lineage (NCBI taxonomy): Eukaryota > Metazoa > Chordata > Mammalia > Rodentia > Thryonomyidae > Thryonomys > Thryonomys swinderianus. The sequence continues at coordinate 11,006 of PVIC010011452.1, read as the reverse complement.
CATCCCTCTCTTCTCTAACCAGCCTCAGTTTCCACTTCGGGAAACCTAAGGCAGTAATGAAAGCAGCCTCATGGAGAGGCTGGCCACGGCTGCACATCTGAGAGTCACCACATACCCACGTGCGAGGGCAGCCCCGAATCGGAGCAGTGCTTTGACCTGCCACACACAGATACCGTGAGGATTTCATGAGATACTGTTAAAGCACTTTGGAAAATGCCACAGCCTAGGCCGAGTCCGGCCATGACCACAATCATGAGAAGAAGTTTTAGAGTCCATCTCTACAGTGACCCTTATCCTGTGGGATCGAAACATTTGTAGCACGAACCCCTCTCTCTGTGACACAACTAGCCATAACAAGAAAACTCTGAGGTCTACATAGGTGCTACTCACAATCCCCAAGCCTTCTTATCTCTCATAATTCAAGGACAGGATTATCTTGTCCAAGATGATAGCTCATTATTTCTCATCCAAGCGCATGTGCATCTGGAGAATTTGGTTGAAATGCAGATGCCAAGAGGCAGGTAGGTTCAGGGAGGAAGAAGGGGCTGAGGTGCTGGCTTTCTGCCATGGCCTACGGGTCTTGCCACCTGAGGCCAAAGCTGCTCTGGCAAGGGCCCCACTTTGGGGAGCAAATGCACAACTCCCACAGCACCTAGCGCAGGTCTAGGGCACGTTTGCCTGTTTGTTCCTGGTTTGTTGACACTCAGCCAAAAGTGATGAGTGGGCAAACCAAGACGCAGATGCCAAATCGGGTCTGCTGCCTCCGCACATCAGATTTCAGCAGGACACAGCCCCGGCCACTGATTTACGCACTGCAAGTTTGTAAATTTTGCATGTTTTACCTTGCACATATTTACACAGTGTACATATTTTTACATTTTTGTGCTGTGACAGCAGAGCCGAGTAGCTGGGACAGGGACTCCATGGTCCATAAACAGAAAATGTTTACTGTTGAGTTCTTTAAGCAAAGCTGGGTGACCCAAGCTAGGGGCTTGAGCTGTTGAAGGGGACGGACCTGTGCTGCGCTGGGGGAGGGTACACAGGAGATAGGACAGAGGAGAGGGAACATATGGAGGCTACCATCACACACGGTTAGGACACAGCAGCCTAGAGCTGCCAGCTCACTCTTGGCCCAGCCAGCAGAGAGGTCAGGCGGTACCGGCCCTTCACCACTGCCACGCTGACTGGGGTCCTGCACCACACCATGGTGGGAATACCATGAAGCCACAGAGAACCTGTCCGGGCACCCCCAGCACCAGGAACAACAGACTTGGGACCAGCATTTCGGCAGGTAGCAGGACGGACAGGGTTCTTCCTGCTGAGTTCCCAGGGTGCTGGAACACCCAGCTGGCCCCACCATGTCCAGAAACATGGGGAGCTGGGACAGTCCTCGGGTGGCCAGGTGCTCCTGACAGCAGCCCGCCAGGATTCAGTGAAGGATTCATTTCCAAGTTGTCAGCCAGAAAAAATAGAACTACCCCTCCTGGTTCTTGGAGTATTCACTGCGGAAATGCACGATGGCTCTGAAGACTCTCAGGGTCAAACTGGACCTTAGTCGAGCTCCACTGTGATCCTGCTGTACAAGAATCACAAGTTTCCTGAGCCCACAGTTCTCAGCAGCTGACTCCAGCCTCTGCTGGCACAGGTCTGATGATCGATGGTCAGGACCTCACTTCTCCACACTCGGGTTTTTACGTCATTGCATCCATGGGAAAGTACTCTCCTAACTGAACTCACCTCTGCTTCTGCGTGGCTCCATCACTAGTCTTACGCTGTGTGGCAGCCACTGGAAATGAGCCTCACTGTGGTCATTATACAGAATTTCCACGCTTCTCTGGGATGACACTGTAGGGGCGCCTCTTCTCTTGGAGTGGCACATCTAGACTGGCAGAATGCAAATGAACACAGGGGCATTAGTCGCTTCAGATGGTAGAGGTGGTCCAGTCTACCCAGAAACCAGGTGACCTCAGGTAAGAAACGAGGAAGCAGAGGATCAGAAAGAATAGCAGTGGACGGGTAAGGGCAGAGTTGGGCTGCAGATTCAAGCTCATGTAACTGTGTGAACTTGACACCCAGCGAGCCTCATCACTTGCCTCTCAAGAAAAGTAGGAAATCAAGCTGGGAGCGAGGCAGCACTCAGGCCTACCAAGTGGTGGACTCCCTGACTCAAAAATGCATCCCTGAAACTTTAAAATAAATCAGGTCAATCCCTAGCTCCTTTTGTTTAGAAAAATGAAATGTATTATCAACTTCCTCCACAGGAAATCTGATTTCCGCTCTTGTTGCCACTTTATCATTTCCTCCCAGCTGTTATCAAGATCACAGCTTCAAAGATGGTTAAATGTTTGTCACATTTAATATTATTGTCCCCATTTTTCACTTACGAGAAGCTGACTGATCCTTGCTGGAAAGGGTGGGAAGAAAATGAAGAGGTTCTCACAAGCATGCACACAAGGCTGAGCATACACAGAGCTGCCCAGTGTCCACGTTATGGTGATGGCATCGGAAGGGGTTTCTGACCTTGGTGGCAGGGGCTGTGGTTCGGGAGCCAGGAGGCAGAGCCAGAAGGGCAGCGAGCCTTCTGGTACACGTGCTTCCCGGCTGCCCCATCTGTCTCCCTGCTACAGTCCACTGCCCTTCTATTTTGTGAAGACATCTCTGTCTCTCACCTGAGAGTTTCAAACCTTCCCTCCACTCCTGTGATTATGACTCTAGCCAGACGTTCTGGAACCTTCTTCCAGATCCTCTACACAGACACCACAGTGATTTTCCAAGCTGCAAATCTGATTGTGTCACATCCCTGCTCGAACTCTCCAGTGCCTCTCCGCCATCCTCTGGATGAAGCCCCCGACTCAGTAATGGCTGAGAAAGTTCTGCTATGCTTTATTTCTGCCTGTCTTATGGCCTTGCGCAGTACCACTGCCCTGGCCAGTTTTGCCCTGGCCTCCGGGCTCTCGGCCCAGACACTCTGATTCCAACAGGCTGCCTGCAACTTCTACATGATGCTCCTTCCACCTGGAACCCTCTTTCCAATGATCTGAGATGGCAAGTTAAAGATAGCCTCCAATTCTTTGACACGTTACTCACAAGAGGGAATGTACACCCCGTGCCTTTGGAACTGGGCAGTTCTGTGGCTGTCTTAGCACAAAAGATTCAGGGCACAAAACACCCTGTGGATTTATGGCCACAAAGCCATAAGAGACTGGCAGGTATTATCTCCTCCCTTCATGCCCTGAATCCCTGAACCACCATGTAAGTATTTTGACTGCTTTGAGAGAAAAAAGGGACATAGAAGCATAGCTGGGATTGCAGAAGAGAAACACCCAAAAACCCACCATGGCAGCTCTCCCCAGCAAGGCTCCAGGACCCAGACCAGCTTCTAACAACCTTCGTTCCTACACTGTGGCAGAAGAATCACCCCGCTGGGCCTTGCCCACCTGAACCATGAATTATACAACAAAAACATGCTTGGTTCAAACTATTAAGTTGGGGGACAGAGAGGCCCTAACAGGTAACCTGGACACTTTCTCTTCCCTGTTCAGCTGCGATCAGGAAGCCTTCTCTGATGGCACAAGTGCACTCTTGGCGCCACTGTTCTGTGTCTCCATAGAAACCCACCCCTCTGCCATCTGAATGTGTTCTTTGCTGAGCTTCTCTCTCTCACTCTCTTGCCAGAGCCACAGACAGGGTGCCCTGCTGGTCTCCCTCCATATTCTCTCCATCAGAGAGGACAGTAGTGGCTCGAGATATATTTCTCCAAAGAGTGAATGAATGAGCAAATAGATAAGTCACATGTGACAACTAAAGGGCTCCTAATTCGTGGTGACAGCTAAGAGAAGGACAAGAGTCAAGTCCTTATTGTCATCCCACAGAAAGGGTTAAGTAAGGATCAAGGGTGCAAAGGAAGATGTACAAATCATGTCCAGTTTACAAAGCTTGGACATAGAGATGTTCCCAAGAAAACGTGGTAAGTTATTAAATGTCCCTGGACACCCTGGAACATGAAAAATGACACCCCACAGTGGGTTGGGACAGTGGACACCTCCCTCCTGACCCTCACTTCCACCGGCAGTCTGTGCACCCAGTGGAACACTCAGCCTTCTTTATTTCTTCATTCATCCCTTTCTTCATTCACTTATTCAAGATGCATCTGTCAAGGGACTCCTAAGTGCCCGATATTGTGTAACTCTCTGGAGATATAAAGCTAAAAGGCACAAGGTCATGGTGGCCACATGGGAAATACCCAGCACAGACCCCATGCTTATCGGGGAAGGTTATCCACAGAGACTGACATGCCATGATCTCCAGAGAGAGGAAAAACCATGGTGTCCTTTGTTCCAAGGAAGGATCGTACTGTCCATAGCATGTAATTATGAAATTAAAAGCACCAGCGACGGGAATAAAGAGGGAGATATCCTTGGTGTGGTCCGGAAACAGAGGCTTCTTAGAGGAGAGAAAGCAAATAGAGGCAAAGCCCTCCTAGGCCCAGAGCCTGTAGTGTGGAGAAAGGCTGAGACCTGCTAAAGAGTAGGGAAAAAAAATATGAAAGCTGAAGTCAAGACCAGAGTTAAGGCTTAATTAAGGAAGCAGGCATTTCGGGTTCACACAAATAAGCAAACAGAATCCCCTTGGCCCCTCCTGATCATCACCAAGTAATTGCTTTAAAGCTGCGGTTTGCTCTGCTTGGGCAATCCTTAAATACATGCTGATAAAAGTAATGAAGATGTGAGTGAGTAGAGAGCAGCCTGCTCTCTGACAGCCTGGTCCCAACTCGTCCTTGGCTGCATGTGACCTAGGAGGTCACTGCCCTCCGGCTGGCTCTGTTTTCCTCCTTCGCCCACCCAGCCCGGAAGCCTGGGGATGAGGCTGGGCTTGGGGGATGGGTGCAGAATCCAACGGATACGCACTTCTCTCCAGTCTGAGAAGCGTGTGGCCCAGCTGGATGTAGCAGCACAAGACTCCATTCAAAGCCGGCCTGTGGCAGCGTGCATCTTCTCCCTCACCTGCTACCCGTGCAATTATGGTGCTGAGTGGAACAGGGAAGCACTTGGACCCCTATGTTCCCCATCCTCAAATGAAAGTTTTTAATGTCATGCCTGAATTCTTGAAGATTTAAGGAAAACAAGAATCAAAGCATCGGGACCCAGGGAAGTGGATCATGTGTCTCCATAGAAGAAGGCCTGAGGTCAAGACCTCACTTCCCAAAACAATCTTCGCAAACAGCTCGGGAGATGCATGACAGAATCACAAGGTGCCGATCCTGGCTGCTCTTGCTGCCTGGAATAACACTCCTTTCTGTATTCCTGTTGCTTAACCAATACTCATTTTTCACTTCAGACTGCAGCACAGAACACTTCTCCTGCAGTTCACAGTTGATTCTCCTGCTAGCAACAGACCCATCGGGATGGAGCACAGTTATCTTCCTTGATATCTTCCCCTCTCCTTTCTATTCCCAGAACAGGAAACTCTGGTCCCTGCACTAGTGGATTGTCCGACGCTTGCCTGGCACACTGAAGCAACTCTGTGACTATCATTTAAATCCATTTTTTTTTTTTTTAGTTATGTCAACCTCCACTGAGTTCAGGCACTTATCTTTGCTTCACCTGTACATTGGGCTGACTAGGACTGGCCATGTGGAAGCACTTTAGGACAGTCAGCTGCAGGACGCCTATGACCTTAAACACACTAACAAAGAGAAGACTCTGCCTGATAACCTAGACAGGGTCTAACACGAGAACTGTGGTTAATACTACTGCGATGTATTCAAAATTTCATTGAAAGTAGAATTTAAGTGTTCTTCCCTCAAAACAGTATCAACTCATTTTGCAAGATAATGACTATGTTAAATTTGCTTGACTATAATAACCATTTCACTGTCTGTGTATCAAAACATGTCTGATATGTATATTTGAAAATACTAAAAATCTAGATATAGAGTTTTTAATCTTTCTGAATTTTTACTTTGTAGTTATGTTAAAAGTTGATTTAAAGTACATTGTCAGGCATGGTGGAACACACTTGTAATCCCAGCACTCAGGAGGCTGAGTCAGGAGGATCATTATGAGCTTGAGGCAAGCCTAGGGTACATAGTGAGCTCAGGGCCAGCTTGAACTACATAGCAAGACCCTGACCCAAAAAATTTAATTTGGAATGTCAATCATAAGCACTCATAATAAAGATCATAAGTGAATAAACTTAGTTGAAGTTTTCTTAAACTTTCTTCATATTCAGACTCAATTTTTAATTCAAAATTAACGTACAAGTATTTTCTCAATACTGAATTCTATATCATTGGTATTGTAGAATCTCTTATTGGTATGTATTGGTAATGTAGAATCTCTTTTTGAAATATCTCTATAATGATCAAAGGCATGTATTACAGACATTAATTGGTGTTTTCTTTAAAACATTACTAAATTCTCCTGGATTTATGATCCCTACCACCCTTTCTCTAAAACTATTTAACTTCTAAGGACTAACACAGTGAGTATTATTTCTAGGATTTCTTTCCAACCTGCTGATACCTAGTCAGTCAGTTTTGCCATGGGAGCAAGCAAAGACAAGGACAGGTACATCACAATGCTCCATGGCTAATAGCAACTGCAAGAAGATAACCATATCTATCAGCCTAGTTCTGAAACATTCGTGAATTTAAAACGCCATGCATCTTGAAATTGATGTATTAACTAAAGTATTTCATGAGGTTGTTCTTGGAATGAGCACATGGCTTTTTAAGAAAAGTTTCTAATACAAATGTAAGCTAAAATCACATTCCCACCCCCCTTTTCTTTCAGGCTGGAAATACTGTCCATGGTTGTAAGATGCCTAATGTCTTAGCTACTTTTCCCATTACTGAAACAAAATGCCCAGCACCCACAAGTTTTTTTTTTCTAGTGGTTAAATCCACAGTCATCTGGCTCCAAGCAAGGAGGCAATGACAGAGAGGTAATGCAGGTGAGAAATAATCTATGGTAGGACAGGCAGGAGACACCAAAGCAGCAAGCATCAGCAGCAGTCCTACCTTGCAGCTCTTCCTTTATATTCTATCAGGGCTATAAGATTACTGATTAGTGCCACCCACAACCACAGTGGGGCTTACGTTATCCACACCCATAAGTGTACTAAAACCTTTTTATCACACACCCTTACTCCTAGCATCAGATATCTTAGATTGAGCCAGCTTTGAAAAGCCCCACCTATGAGGACATGGCCCCTTGAAGGCGCATCTACCTCCAAACCATATCACTGTGTGGATGATGGATGGGAAAGGAAGTTCCCATACCCAGAAAGAGCATCTGATGGAGAAAGGAAAGACAAGATGACATGTGAAAATATGTGTGTCTCAGTCTTGACAGTGGTTACATAGTTTATCATCTAAATCCAAGTGCTTTTGAGAATGAAAGAAGTTACTCTTGCTAGTTTAACTGGGTTCACATACCTAATCTGGGGCTAACCCAAGAGAACTAGGATGTGTAACAACTGACCACATCACAGCTTCTAACCAGCAAGTAGAATCAAAATCACATGGAAATTTCTCTCATCTCATATTTGGAGTACCTTTGTCTCAAACTAGGAGAGGCCAAGAGATAATTAATGGGCATTCAGGATTGAGCTTGACCCATGCTCAAAATGGCTCAAATAATAAACTCTAAAATTGGTCAAAATTCAACATTACTCCCTTCTCCAGCTGTTATTTATGGGTCAGGGAAAAGGAACCATGTCGATGATGAATCTGTTTTTATCAGATAAAAATAGGTGGAACAGTGAAAGAGCACAGTGAGATATTGTGCAGAATTTTGACAGGACACTTTAAAAACATATGTTAGAGGAAATGAATTTTTCACTGGCTAAAACATATCGTTTTACGGTTAGAACATCCATATATTTATGAGTGCTTTTAGCCCTTAAAATTGTAACCCAGGATAGAAAAACAACAGTTATTATACCCTAACAGTTTCTTGATACCCTAATTTATCAGATTCAAGCATTTTTTAAAATAAAATGAAAAGAAGAATAAGGAGAGAGAGAGAGAGAGAGAGAGAGAGAGAGAGAGAGAGAGAGAGAGAGAGAGAGAGAGAGAAAATAAAGCTGAAATCTGAAATGCTGGAGAAGTTATTGCCCAAAATGTCATGCCATGTCTTAAGAGAATGAAGTGTCTTAAGGGAATGAATGTGAGTCTTAGGGAGGGCTTAGGCCCAAGAAAGCCAAAAGGGAATTTAAAAGCACATGAGGTTAAATCTTGAGGTGTTGAAACAAAATGAAGCTAGAGGAAGCATGTGACGTTTGTGATGGTTAATTTCACTTGGGTAACTATTATTCCTGGCAACTCTGGATGAGAGCAATATTGAACTGGTAGACTGAGTAGAGGAGATGGTCCCTCCTGGGTGGTGGTGGTATCATCCTAACAGCTGAAGGATGGAACAGAACAAGAAGCCTGAGTGAGGGAGAAAATAACTGTCTGACTAACTTCAAGCTGGGACACTGGTCTTCTCCTCCCTTTGGACTTAGATTCAGGATGAAATTTAAACTGCTGGCTCTCTTGGTCCCCAGGCTTTTGAGATGACGCTATCACTTCTCAGGTGTTTCTAACTCGCCAAAAGCAATCTTGGGCTTCTCAGCCTCTACAGCCACATAAACCAATTCCTTTTAATAAATCTATAAGAAGACTCTTTCTGTCTTGGTCTTTCTTTTCTACTTCATTCTGGATTTTTTGAGAACTCAGACTAACATGATTTTTTTTTTTTTTTTGAGACATGGTCTCGCTTTGTAGTTCAGGCTGGCTCTGAGCTCACTATGTAGCCCAGGCAAGCCTCAAATTCCGCAATCCTCCTGTCTCTGCCTCCCTAGTGCTGGGATTACAGGCGTGAGCCACCATGCCCAGCACTGTGGTATGTGGTATTGATGGCTGGTGGGCGTGAGTCACCATGCCCAGCACTGTATGTGGTTACCGGGGATTGAACTCAGGACCTTGCGCTTGCAAGGCAGGCGCCAGAACCACTGAGCTAAATCTCTGGCCCTCCTAATATGAATTTTATACTACATTGTTCTGGGGAAACAAGATTTTAAGGATGAGTTCTCTAAGTTGATTCTGGATTTCTAGAAGGGTGCCTCTAAACCAATGGTGCTGAAGCCAGGGCATGCATGCTGCAGCAAGCTGTTTATCATTGAATAGTCTAAAAGTGTTACTGTCACTCTTCTAAACCATGCAGAGTAGAAGCCACTGATAACTATCTCCAGTGCATGGAAGGTCATGAAGTTCTCTAGCAATGGAGACACACAGTGTGTCTCCACTGATGGAGACCAGAAGCCCATCTTCCTGAGTGAGTACAACCACTGGCTTTGCCATTTTTAAAACAATGGCTTTGCCATTTTTAAAACAATCACTTGATACTTCAAATCCCAAGATCTTAACTATTCGCTTCATTCTCCTGCCTTTTTTTGGTCTGTTTTCTGTCCTAAAATGGATCAATACTGCAGAACTTCTCTAATTATTGCCTCCTGAGACACAAAGATGTCTCGAAGTGAAAATAACACAGAAGCTGAAGACAGACAGACCTGAGGTCAAATATAATTCCTGACACCATTTTGCTGTGTGACTTAGGACAGGTTCCTAGACCTCTTAGAATCTGTTTACCTCTCTATGAGATGGGGTTTTTCACAAAACCACCCTTTCTGATTGTATAACTTTCATTCATCTTACAGATTTCTTTTAACAACTGGCTGACACTTCCTTTTCTATAAATTCTATCATCATCTAAAAACACAATTCCTGATGTTACTCCATTATTATTTCAACTTATGGAAAACATTAGCTGCAAAGTAAGTATTAGTTTTCTTAATATAGAAATATTTCTAAGAACTGAATAAGAAAAATATAGCTCAGTTAAAATAACAATAAAAAAGCAAAAGACATGAGTGAGAAATTGATAAAAAAAAGGAATAGGAAGCAACAACCAAAAGTGAATATTTAAAAAATAAAATAAAATAAATTGTTATGTAGATGAATAGATATTAAAATAATGGCTAAAAAAATTCTAAAGGTCAAAAATTTAACAGCTCACCAGGCTTTGAACTTGATAAAAATTTTCAATTTGAATTTAGAATATCAAAAGTCTTTTTTAAAAGTTTGAAATTTCACTCTAGAAGTTATCTCAAGAACATCTTCAGAAGACATAAATCTTAATGCATAATGATGCTTATCATGTTATTTAAACTATAGAAAATGTGAAAGTATCCTTAATGTCCAACAACAAAAGATGAGTGATGTAAAAAAAAAAAAAAGATAAGCTGACCTTATTTCTAGACATTTAAAATTATGCTTTGGAGAAAACTTAATAACAGGTAGACATATGTAATACAATTACTGAAAAACAAGTTCTTAGAGGTTTTCTCTGAATGGTTAGGTTATGGCTGATAGTTCTCTTTTTCCAAAGTGCTTTTGTATTTTGAAACTTCAATTTGAAGAAAGAAAAGAGAGAAGAAGAGAAGAGGAGGGAGAAAAGGAAGGGCATACACTGGCAGGAGAAACCTCTGTACCAAGCTCTCCCATGAATGTCACCCAAGACGTTGGGGTGGTGGGGAAGAAGAGATAGGTTGATAACTAGCTTGCCCACTGCCATAATGTGGGCGTTTCTCTGTAACCCTAAACCCTGCAACATTTTTCCTTGTCTGCTGAGGTAAAAACTGCCAGACCAGTTTGTTCACCAAGCTGCTGTGACAATCAAAAGCTATGCCATGTGCAAAAGCGCTCATAAAACTCCAACGTGCACAAGTCCCAGGGAGTGTAATTACCGCCCTCGTTAGAGCAATCATTCTCTCCTGCTCCATTATGCTTTGCTGGAGAGCCATTTGTTGGGTTCTGAAGTGCACTTGGGATTTATACACACACAAAGGGAAGTGCATATACTGCCCAGACCAGTTTCAATACAAGTAGAATCAAGAGATAACTAAGTGGATATTAAAGACCCCTATGGTCACATGTTGGATGCATCCAAGGCCCAGAGAGA
>PVIC010011451.1:0-41375 GCA_004025085.1 Thryonomys swinderianus | reverse complement strand
TTTTTTTTTCATAATTATTCTTCAAAGACCATTCTATCCCACGATTCCAGTCTCTTAAAATTAAACAAATGGACTTTAGTCTTCCATTTTGTGCTCTATCTCCAAGGTCATTCAGAGAGTATTGGGCCAAATAAAATAAAAAACAAAAAGAAAAAAACAGTTTCTCCTCAATAGTCTTAGCTATACTGGTAATACTGGTAACAGTGAATCTCCACTTCCTCCCTCTCACTGCCCCCAATTCCATGAGAATGTAAGCAGGATGGCCTAAGTAAGACAGTTCCAGACTGGAAGGGATTATGAATTCAGAGAAGCACCTTAAACTCAGGCCAAGCCAGGAAATCACAAAGGGTCTCCTATTGCTTTCTTTGGGGTAGGGTTCTGCATTTAGTAAAACAAAGAAGAGGCTAACATTACCTGTATTCTGACCACTCTGATAAGGGGAAGGTCTGCAATCTTAACTAATCCCCTAAACCTTTGTAGTGGGCAACGAGAAGATCCTTTCTGCTGACTCAGACTCTGCTCAGGAGAGAAAATGCACCCAGCCATTGATGGAAGACCTTTCCCAAGCTCTCCCCTTACCATGCATTGTCACAGTTTCACAAGATAACTTTGCATGTACATCCAGGTCCCCCTTGCTGCCCTACAAGGGCATATTTCATCAGAATACAAAACACCTACTGTAGAAGTTGGTCATTCTCTGCCAGATCAGATGAAGTTTTCTCTTTAAAAAGAATGAAAATAAGAAACTGAGAAAAATAGTGATGGAGAAAGAAGAGATTTTTGGGGTTAAGTATAGACTGGGAATATTCTAAGTGAATTAGCTATGGATACTTGTTTAGTGGTATGTGGGGACTTTCATTTCAGGCATCATATTCATTTATCCTCAACCTTCTTTATGTGGATGAGAGACAATTTTCCAAGCAAAACACCCTGTCTCATTTGAATTCATGCCAACCATCAGAGGTATACAGCAGGGCTGCTGAAAGCAAGAGAAGGGCTGATGGACTCTTAGGAGCCCTGGGAACCACTCCTGCCTCTCCTTGGAGCCCCAAGGAGTTGGGAACATCAAATAATTCGATTCCCTTTCTTAAACTGCTACTTTGGCTCTGTTGCCATCTTCAAACTTTTTTCCCGTGGTAATTATTATGCTTTCTTTATTTTTAATGTCAGCTTATTTTCAAAGAAAAATAAAACCCCTCACATAGCACATCTAAAGGAGCCAAAATAGAACAATTTGTTATATTAAGCAAATGCTTATTTGAATAATTGTGACTTTCATTTCTATATTAGCACAGAAGCAAAACCAACAGTGCTCAGTTCAGAAAGGCAGGACATGACATGCAAGAACTTACATCTCTCTGCGGAAGAGCTGGGAACAAGTCAACCATAAACAGCTTTCCCCTCCAAAGCCAATGACATATGCATGTTAGGAATTTTTCCTGTATATCATTGCCCTTCCCCTTATTACTTCAGGGAAGATTTTAACATGTTTTGTAGATTACATTTTATTCTAGCATTATACTTAAGATAAATGTTGGGGCTGAGCCTATTGGTCAACGGTAGAGGCCCTTCCTAGTATGAAGGAAGTATAGGGGAGAGTTCCTAGTCACCTTCCTGAAAATGTTGCATAACTTTAAAAATTAACTACAAAACAGAATATAAGAATTTTTTGTATTCTTGGAAAAATGAGTCCCCCAGACACCCTCCATGTATTCCAAGAAAGATCAACTCTCTCAATAATTTCTAAAACAAAGCAGGTAAATCTAAAGATTCTACTTTGCTTAGGGGGACTCTTGCTTATGATATTTACGAGCACTGTTGCTGCCCAGCATTATGCAAGGGTTAAGCCTATAATAGGCTCCTTGAAATGGGAGTCATGGTGAAATACCTCAGAACATGATATGTAAAGGTATGCATATTAATTGAAGTAAATTTAAATAACTTTTATATTTAAAATGTAGAAAACATTTATTATAGATTAACTCAATATATGGCCACTTATAAAATTATGTGTGGGTGATATTTTTCTATATAGAACAATTTTCCAAAGTTGTTTCATGCCAGTGAGCATGTGAAATATCACACCATCTAAATTGAGAACCAATGTTTTCTCAATTAAAAAATCTATGGCTTTTAAATCTAGAGTCCTAGTCACTTAAAGGGAAATATCTAATATCTGAAGCAACTTTGGAATTTGGTCTTTTCAAGACCCCTGTACCCAGTAAGTAATTTGAAGCGCTTAGTCATTTAAAACATGAGCTGTGTAGGCAGGTCTGGGAGACATAATTCCAGCTCTGTCACTGAGAGGTGTGTGACTGGGTATGTAACCTGATCTTGGGGAGCATCGTTTTCCTTACTTGTAAAAGAGAGATCAGAAAAATATCTGCCACCTGGAGTTGCTGTGGCTCTCAGAGAGAGAGAGAGAGAGAGAGAGAGAGAGAGAGAGAGAGAGAGAGAGAGAGAGAGAGAGAGAGAGAGAGAGAGAGAGAGAAAGTATATGAAATGCTAAGCAATGTGCCCAGCAGAGTGTCAACCAAAATTGGTAGCTATTCATCAATAACATGTGTGCTACTTTGCAAAAAGATTTACTTCTTAGCTCCATGTTTGGAAAGCAGACATATGAAAGAAGAAATTCAGGGCCTGGGTTAATGAAAGGAATCACTGGGTAAGAGGTGGAAGGAGTTGGCAATGCAAACATAAATCCATTTTAATTGCCACTTGAAACTAGTATCTTGACCTCCCCAAAGTGGCAGCATGATCTTTTGTCACCAGAGCCTCCATTAGTTAAAAGTGGGACTTGAAAGTAGGGTAGTTTGTTTCAAATTATCCACTAGTACACCAAGGGGATCTTTTTCTCCTCTGAAATCTTCTGCTAAGCTTACAGAGTTTATGGTTTCCATAATGCACATGTATAGTATCTATTTCATTTAATTTGCTATTAACACTTCCAGTTTCACTTACTGCAACACAGCTGGATAAAAAGAATTGGAAGTCACCATTTCTGGTAGAATTAGAGTGTAGGTATTAGCAGTTTTATTTGCAAACCCATCCTATTTTCACTTATGTCATGGCATAAATTCTATTCAATACACAATTAACAAACACAGCTTCATGCCATAAATGGTTACTATGCTTTTTTAAGCAAGACATTTCTTACACTGTTTTTGTGTCACCTTAGTATTGTACAATAGCACAAAGACTTTTGCAAAAAGACACCAAATAATTATTTTAAATATCCCTCATATCTATAAATCAAAATTTAAGCCTTAAAATTTTAAACTTCATGAAATGAATAGTTCACAATTTCTTGTGGTGTTAGTGTTTATGGTGGTAGAATTTTATGTGACCAACAAATGAAGAAGGATTCATCTGAGCTGGTTCAAACTAAAGGCAAGGATTCAGTCTGAGGCCTAAACTGATGACCCAAACACACCTTTGTGTCTTTCATAATGAAACTATTGAATCAAATTTTTCATTTCTTCTCTCTAGAAGAAAGTACCCAAAACAGGTGATGTAACCCTTCAAAACTGAAACTACCTTTATGAAATAAAACCAAAAATTATACATGTTCAGAAGATTTGTATATCAAGTGTGTTTAAAAATTCTGTCCTCTTTTCCAATTTTTGTTCATCCTGAAACTCTTTAAACTTCAATGTATATTTGTTTCTTTAGCCTGTTCTTTTGTCAGAACACACACATTGTGAAATTACTGTGAGACTGGTACAGTGTCTTCTTGTACATGCCTGGAAATTTTATTTGAACATGTAAAGATTTTTTGGAGAGGATAATGAATAAAAAATTATATAACTGTGTGAACATTTACAGAATAAGAACTGCTAATACATATAATATCCTAGTGTTTAGCATTAATTCTGAACATTATTTCTGAAATGATATTTTCAGGACTCTCCCTCTGAGAAGCGAAAAACATTTCAATGTGCAGCTAACTGCCCAGGGATATATCGAGATCATTGTTTTTTAGGACAAAGCCTTTCACTCTACAATCTACTCCTTTCCTGTCAGGGAAGGGGTACAGGGTAAAATGGGGTGGAACGCAAGACCTATTTTGAAATATATGAGAGCTGGATACTCCCAAAAATTCCAGCAAGATTACACACACAAAGAAATCTCATCTGGTAAATATTACATTCTGTTTTTGTCTTTGGTTTAGTTTTTACACAACTTGACAGTTTGTGGTATTGTGCCACATTTTAGGGCTAAGGTTTACAAACATCTGGCTCATGGGCAGCATTCCATTCCCCACAGCCCCCACTGTCTCTGGGATAAAGTGTTTGCAACATACCAACCGAGGTGGAAAACAAGAATTTTCCTAGAGAACAGTGGGGGACAAGTGAGGCATTATGGTTCATGTTGCTCCTCGGAAGCCTGGGCCAGTCAACCCACTTGCTGACACCAGATGAACTTTAGGGGGTCAGACAGTCTTGGATCCCTTGGCTGAGTGGACAGTTAGTTGGACCCTTTTAAGCTATTGGCAAAATGAAGATTTCCTCAGTAAAGCATCATAACAATGAAGTAATATAAATTTTTCAGTTATTTCAGTGGAATATTTAAAAACCCATCCTACTCAAGACTCTGTTCATCGAAGAAAAAAAAAAAACTTCTGTTCTTATACTTTTCATTGATGAATAGATAAGACCATTGACATTAATTAATACATGTGAAATAATGCCTGCTACTTAGTAAAAGCTATTGAATTTTTACTTTTATCATTATCTTCAGTTTTTTGATGAATGTACTATATGTAGAAAAAAAGTTACATTTCAGTGGTTAGGATCTAATGTTAAATTATTGGAATCAATATACCATATCTCTTTCTTTTTGCTATCTTTCTTCTTACTTGAGTGCTATTAGGATATTAGTATATCTTTAAACACAAGAAATTCCATTATTGTTTTAGCTCCTTTTTAATAAAAATGTCTACACTAGCAGTTGCTAATTTGGATTGCTACCTAACATCTCTACCACCTAAGAAACAAACATTTATTCCCTACCACATAAGCCATCCCAAAGGAGTTGCCATCTTTCCCTGGGGAAGATGTCTGACCATCTCTCCAGAGCTCTTACAGTTATTAATGTGAGATAGGAAATGGTGTAAACCTTATAGAGTCTTAAGAGGATCTATTTAGTCCCTGGAGCTGTGTGCAAACTCTTATGTGTGTAGAGAAATGCATTTTCCTAAGAAAATGGAGTAGAGTTTGCACCAGATTTTCAAAGGTAGTCATAAAATATACTAGGTCAATACCTATTTATATAAAAGAGCAGAGATATCCAGAGTAGGGAAGCACTCTTTGTACAATTGTAAAGAAAGCACTCTCTTGTGCAAGTATTCCATTTTCTTAGCTTTCTAGCCACTAAGTAATCTTTCTCTATTTACCATGAAAACTTAATCTTGTATCATCAATTTGTTCTTAAAGGGCACAGAAAGGAAAACACCTATAAAAGCTCTCCTTTTAGAGGGTAAAATCTAGGGAACTAGTTTCCTATTTCATGGCTTATATGATTCCTTTGTACAATCAACATTACCCAGCAATACTAGCACATAGCCAGGAATACAGCTGGTGCAGAACAAGACATCAGAAGCATGGGCCCTGAAGAGGGAGGAAAAGGAGAACAAATTTTTACACTGCTACTAGAAAAAGAAAGGGAAGCCTTTGGCATATTACATAACACTGCAAAGTCAATGCCCATTAACTGGAGACTGGATAAAGAAGATGTAGTTTTTCTATAAAATGGAGTATTATTCTGCCTTAAAGTGAAATAAATAGGTCACAGATGTGTACATGTCATATCTATTCTCTGGTATGAAAATCTGAAGATGTTAATGAGTTCTAGAATGTATGGTGGATATTGTGAAATAGAAAATATTCAAAGGGAAATGTGTTGAGGGTTAAGTAATGAGGGTAAAGAAAAAATGTGGTGGTAATAAAAAAGGGAAACCAAGCTTATGTACTTAGGGGGTGGAGGGTTGTGGGGTGGGTAGGGGAATGGGAAAAAATGAGAATTAAATCATGTCATATACTAGTACAAATTCCCAATATTGAGCATGATCATGATGTGTATATACAATGTACCAATAAGGAAATGGAACAATTGGCTGGAGAGTTAGCTCAGTGGTTCCAGGGCCTGCCTAGCAAGTGCAAAGTTCCTGGTTCAATCCCCAATAACTACATACAACAATACAGTGTGTGGTGGTTCATGCCCACTGACAATCAGTACTACATACCACAAATGTTGCGTTTGGTGGCTCAAACCTGTAATCCCAGCACTCGGGAGGCAGAGGCAGGAGGATTGCTGAGTTCGAGGCTTGCCTGGGCTACATAGTGAGCTCAGGGCCAGCCTAAACTACAAAGCAAGACCCCCCCACACACACACACACAAAAGGAGCAAGAAAATAATAACAACAACAAAAGAAACAAAAAAGTGCAAAGTCTTCATTTTAAAAGGAAGACATAATTCTAGTTCTTTCCTTATAAGGCAACTGTCAGAATTAAATAAGAAAACAAAACAGGGCATGGTATGTATCTAGTATACATTAGGAACTTAGTACGTTTTAGCTTTGAGTGACTCATTGCATCCTCATAATACATCTATTTGGTAGATAGTAGTTTTCCAATCTTGCAGACAAAGAAATTAATATTAGGAAAGGGCAAACATGAAACCACTGGGACCATAAGTGAAAGGGCTGATTCCTTTACATGACAAAGAAAGTTTCTCCAGTTTCTCTGATCTAAGGGGAGGCTAACTTGGGTGGTAGGTAGAAATAGTAATGACACATTGACAATAATGGATGTAAAAAAATCTTACTGTTCATATGTTTAAGAAGAAGCTGAGCATAAAAGTCTTAATTGATTTAAAAATTACATCAGGTTTATAATAATATAGATAAGACATTGGTGTGTTTAAATTACTGATGTGATTTACAGAAGAAGATAAAACTACTATTTCCTGCGTGAATTTAGAGTAAAAATACTATCAAGGGAAAAGATTACATATCTAACTTTCAGATATAAGATGTGGAAAGTGTATACATATGTGGGTATAAATATATATTTTATTTCCTTCTAGACTTTTAATATAACTTGCCAACACATCCTTGCTACAACTGTTGGAAGTTTAGTTATGGCATTTCCTATAACTCAAGGAATTAGCTCCTCCTAGAGAATGTGGTACTCTGTATAACCCAAGTACTACTTCTAAGGAGGAAACCATTGTTAATGATTCTGATGACCAGACATCTATGAAAGGAATCTAGGTCTTACTAAAGACGTTGCCAACACAAGGCCGAAATTAATGGAAAGAAAAAAATAAAATGGCCCATTTTAACTAACCTTTCTCCTTGATAAATCTTTCAAGTCTCCATAAAGTAGCATCTGGCACTTGTTTCAGTACTATAAAATATTACTCATAGATGACAGTATTTCCAATTCATGTTACTACTGCCTTCTTAGAAAATTTCTTTGTCTTCTTTCTTCCAGTGTTATATCACACAGCTTTAGGTTCTGCTGCTGAAGAATCAAAAAATGTAGAACAGCTCTTGATTTTCCTATATTACTTGTCTTTGTTTTATAATATTTCCAAAGGAAGATATTTACATGCAATAAAGGGGTAAGGTCCATACAGGGAATCCTGGTTAGACCAGTGATTAGAGAAACAATGTCATATGGAGATGTCTCAATCAGAGAGATGACTTTTCCATCTAGGGTCCCAAATGGCTTTCCATGTTTCATGAAACTCATCTACCATGAGAAAGACCATGACTATTACAATTATTTGGAATACTTTTAATTTTATTTTGTGAGATGGAATTTATCTTTTTTTTCAATAATTCCTTCTTTTCTTTTCTCTCTGAACATGAATCTATCTACCACTAGAAGACTCCATGAATCTAGCAAGGTATTTCTTGTATTTTAACATCAATTAGTGATTACTTATTCCCATTAACAGACATGATATAAGTGTGGCAAGGCCTTTCATCTTGGCCTCCCAGAGCAGCATGGATCAGGCCCAAATACAGTTTCTTCTCTAAGTCTTATTTCTGTCTATATATTAATTAATTTGCCTTGTGCTGTTGGGCTCACAGGAGACTAGAACTTAACTGCAGAGGTTCTAGTTATATCCCCTTTCTCTGCCAACTACAGCTTACCAAAATAAGTCCCTTTATCACTTTGGAGGAAGTCAGCATTGACACTGTAAAGTAGGAGATACCATGTAACATAAGGAAGGTCTGTACTGTCCCCATTTCTTTCTTTGCTTTCTTTCTTTCTCTCTTTCTTTCTTTCTTTTTTTTTTTTTGAGACAGGTTCTCACTTTGTAGTTCAGGCTGGCCCTGAGCTCACTCTGTAGCCCAGGCAAGCCTCAAACTCAGCAATCCTCCTGCCTCTGCCTCCCAAGTGCTGGGATTACAGGCATGAGCCACCATGCCCGGCTACTGTCCCCATTTCTAATAGCACCACTGTTATCCAAGTTACATTCATCTTTTGCTTTGATCATTAAAATGGCTACTTAAGCAATATGATCATATCTACTTTTTGGAACCTCTCTAATACATTTTGCTAACCTGCAACCAGAGTACTTCTTTCAAGCACAAATCAAATACCAGACTTCCACTTATATAAAAATCTTGAGTGAATTCACATAATCAAATGGATAAAGACAAAACTTTAACATGGCTTGAAAGACCATTATAGGTCTTTTCTATTCTTCCCTCATCTGGTACTCTTTGCTTCCATCTATGCAATCTCTATATGTACTTTTCCATGTCTGAGATGTTTTTCTCCACTGTTACCTACCTAACAAATACTTGCAGATGATAAACAATTAGAAGCTCAAGTTCAGGCTGGATCTTTTTAAAATTATGCCCTCATGCTCTTTTTTCTGAATCCATTATTGTGTAGTGCCTAGTGTTTGCCTCAGTTTGTAATTACTGCATACCACAATTAGCATAGATGTTTTGTGACCCTGTCATTCTATTTTAAGCAAAGTTTTAAAAAATTTTGCTTATCATTATATCTTCATGACTTGTTCAGGGTCAAGAATACAGGAGTAATATTAACTACAGCCATTATTTACCAGCTTCAGGGATGTTAAGTGCTAACTCTTAATTTTTACAGTAACTTATGAAAAAGTATTACTATCCTCCTTGAAAGGAGAAACTGAAAATACTGTACTTTTTCTCTGGTATGAAACCTTTAGATGTTAATGAGTTCTAGAATGTATGATAGATTTTGTGAAATAGGAAATATTCAAAGGGAATGTGGTAGGGGAAAGTAATGAGGGGAAAGAATAAATATGATTAGAAAAGAAAAAGAAAGCACATGTATATAGGGGGTAGGGGTTGTGGGGAGGGTAGGGATATGGGTAAAAATGAGAATTAACTCATGTCATATACTGGTACAAATTCCCCAATGTTGAGTGTGATTGTGAGCTGTATATAGAATGTACCAATAAAGAATTCAATTTAAAAAAAAGAAAAGGAGAAACTGAGACTCATAGAGGTTAAGTAAGATTCCCAAAGTTCTACAGCAAATAAATGAGATTTTTGGGTTTTTGAAAGTAGGTCATTTTGTTTCAGAGTTTGAACTCTGATTCACTGCACCAATCTGCTTTTTGGGTAGTAACAGGTACCCTCCTCATAGTACATAATAAGTACTTGTTAATGCAATAATGAATAATGAATAAACTGTTGCTAGAATGACTCACTAGGGGATGTATAATTTGTTCAGCATCGGAAGAAAAACTCAGTGAAATGGCAACTTCAATGGTGCATAAGACCAAAATCATCTGGCAAACTTACGTGGCAGTGAATACCAAAGAAGCAGCCACCATGAGTTATGCTTCTCACTCTGGAATCTGCCTTGTCTATCTTGCTGCTTGGAAATGCTGGCTGGTAACATCCTTGTTCCTGACTAAGCAAAAACAAGTTTAAATATAGATGAGGGCTCTAAAAATGCTGCTGTTGAGGCTTTAACAGGTGACGGTATACATTTTTTTGTAGCTAAGCACATTACAAAACTTTTGAAAGTTGAGCCCAAGCCATGACTACCCCTGAGTGTATCCCCAAGAGCTTTTAGTGTGATGCTGGGGACCACTGTCATTTACTGAAGGATTTGTCTATTTGCTATGAATGTCAGGAGACTGATAACTTGTCTATTTACCATGAATGTCAAGAGACTGACATTCATAAAGATGAACAAATACCTTTTGCCTACAGAGGCTGTGCCTTCAAGGAGGTCATTTGGGGCTGATGGCAAGTGAGTAACATAGGAGAAAATCTAGGGGGATTCTCTCATCCCCGGAGAACAAGGAAAATGGCAAAGCAGAGATTTTGCTGACCTCCTAAAATGATTTAACATTTGGAGAGTTACTTGCTCAACACTTAGTCAACAATACGGGCAGGGAACATTTACACAGACTGGAGCAGAGTGTAGGTTGTCAGGCAGGAAGGATAAACAAGGAGAACATGGAGGACCTGTCTTTGGATAGCTGATACTTTAGTTTGTAAGGTCAGGATCTCACTACCTGAACAATATTTCCAAAGCTACTAATAAGCCAGAGCAAATGTAGAGTATGCAAAGTGAATAAAGCAGGTGAAATGAAGAGGGACTATGTTTTACCGGGATCAGTTTTGGCATCCACTGACCACTGTTCTATGTAAGAGACTGAAGAAAGAAACACAAATGTGATTTCTCTGTTCTTTAAGGAGCTTAAAAATTTTATAAATTCAAGATGTATTAGTTAGATCAAGTTTCTGCCTTTTGTGATCTAGTATTTTAGAAAAAGTTAAGCAGAGAAAGACATAAAAAACATAAGCAAGAACTTCAGAATCTGATAAGCTGATGCATAGAATGAGAGCAAACCCTTGGCTGTATGGAAGGAGGGTCTATTAATCAGGGAAAAGATTCTTTCCAGGACAGTGGCCCAGTGGTAAGATAGGCAAGATAAGATGAGCCAGGAAAGGGTCAGCATCTCTAGGAGAATTACATTTTTTCAAGAGGAAAGCAGATGCAAACCCCTCTAACATGGTTAGAATAAGCATAACCCATTCAGTAAAAGAAAAGTCACCAAACCAGCAATTGAAAAGCATAAGAGAAGGGGTTGAGAATGTGAATAGGTGGTTAAGAGGACAAACCGAATATAAGCTTGTATGGCAACACTGTAAGAATTTTATTTTGGCCTCAGAGGACTGAGTTAGGAGTTGTATGCATAGAAGACAATCTTTCTATTTCTTCATGGAATATAGGCTGTGGGGGCTACAGTAGAAATAAGGAAAGAAGCAAAGTGGCTATTTGGCTCTGTCTAGATGAAAAATGATGGTAGTTTGTAATGGAGGAAGTGGAGATGGTGAGAAGTATTAAATCTTGGAATGTATTTTAGATAAATAGTTGATGTTTGCTGATAGAGTATCTGTGTGGTGGTTGAAAGGGAGGAATGGAGGATAATTCCTAAGTTTTTGATCGAGGCAACAGCATGAAGTAAAAGCCACTTTCTAAAATGGGTAATATGGACGTGACTCTTAAGAATCATGATTCTTAATAGATCACAGATAGACAATTTCCAGATCTTCTCTTTGGTATGAACAACCTGTAGATGCAAATGAGCTCTAGAAAGTAGGACAGCTTTTATAGAGTGGGACATTTCTATAGGAAACTTGGTGTGCAAATGTGATGAGGGGAAGGAATAAATATAATACAGAAAGAAAATAAAAGAGCATGTATAAAGAGGGTGAGGAGGTGGGGGTGGGTAGGGATATGGGTAAAAATGAGAATTAACTTTTGTCATATACTGGTACAAATTCCCCAATGTTATACATGATTTTGAGATGTACATAAATTGTACCAATAAAGAATTCAATTTAAAAAACAAACAAACAAAAAAAAGAATCATGATTCTTAAGACATGAGACTTAACTGTAAAAACAGAAATATTAAACCTGCTGCAAAACAGGTTAGATAAAACTCTTGGAGACACTGTCTTAGGGAAAGACTTTATAAACAAAATCTCTATAGCATGAGATCAAGCAGAAGAAATCAACAAATGGGATCTCTTTCTATTAAAAAAAGCTTCTGCACAGCAAAGGAGAGCACCAGCAGAACGAAAATACAACCAAAAAATTGGGAAAGAATCTTTACCAGCTGTCTCTCAGACAAAGTCCTACTGTCTAGAATATATAAAGAGCTTTTAAAAATCAGTCCCTCCCCCAATATTTAAAGACCCAGTTGAAAAATGGGCAACTGAAATGAACAGACATTTTTCAGAGGAAGAAGTAAAAGCTGCCAAGAAGCATAGAAGAAATGCTCAACATCATGGTCATTTGAGAGATGCAGAAGAAAACAACACTGAGATTTCATTTCACTCCACAAAGAATGGCTGCTGTCTCAAAATTAGTCAACAACAAATGTTGGTGAGACTATAAAGAAAAAGGAACCCTTCTGCACTGCTGGGAATGTAGATTGGTACAACTTTTATGGAAGTCAGTGTGGAGATTCCTAAAAAAAAAACTAAGATTAGAGGTCCCATTTAACCCTGCTATTGCCCTGCTTGGAATAAACACAAAATAATTAAAAGAATCATATCACAGTGACATATGTGCATCCATGTTCATAGCAGCTCAGTTTGTGATACCTCAATTTCAGAAACAACCAAAATGCCCATCAACTGGAGGCTGGATAAAGAAGATGTGGTTTTTCTATACAATGGAGTATTACTCTGCCTTAAAGAATGACAAGTTTGAGACATTCATGCTCAAATTGACATACCTTGAGGACAAACTCATTACTAAAATAAATAGGCCAAAGATGTGTAAATATCATATCTGTTTTCTGGTATGAGAAACTGAAGATGTTAATGAGTTCTAGAATGTATGATGAATATTGCGAAATGGAAAATATTCAAAGGGAAATGTGGTGGAGGTGTGAGTAATGAGGTGTAAAGAAAAAATCTGATGGTAATAAAAATGGAAAACAAAGCTTATGTATTTAGGGGGTGGGGCTGTGGAGTGGGTAGGGGAATGGGAAAAATGAGAATTAAATTGTTTCATATACAAAAAAAAGGATTGGCAATATGGGAGAGGCATTGGCTGGGTATGGGATAAATTGAATTCTCTTTAATTCAGCTTCTACAAAGAATGTAGATTTTCCATAAACTTTAAAATATTTTCATAAACTTTAATTTTTAAGGATATCAAATGCTCTAGTAGGAAATGCAGCTGGAATAGACATATGGTTCTGTTAAATGACAATAATGATTTCTCATACCCTTGTGTGGCACAGTGGTATTTTTCAAGGATTTTTAAATAAAATTTCATCAGGTTTATTTTGTGTGTTTGTGTGTGTGCATATACATATACATACATACATATATATGTATACATATATATTTGTTTATATATACATATATAAACCAGTATCGATATATATATCAATGTATATCTATATATCTATATATAGATATATTGATCTATATATAGATATATAGATATTTGGTTTTTTTGAGACAGGGTCTCACTTTGTAGTTCAGGCTGGCCCTGAGTTTACTATGTAGCCCAGGCAAACCTGAAACTCAGCAATCCTCCTGCCTCTGCTTCCCAAGTGCTGGGATTACAGGCATGAGCCACCATGCCAGGCACTGTGATATGTGGTACTGATTGCTGGTGGGTGTGAGCCACCATGCCCTATATTGTTGTATGTGGTTACCAGGATCAAACCAGGGACCTTGCACTTGCTAGACAGGTGCTGAAATTACTGAGCTAAATCTCCAGTCCATATTTTGTAAACTGATACCGGTTTAGTTGTGGAGGATGATCAAAAGTTGGCGATTTCAGTAATACATGGAGAAGGTCCAAAGCAATTTCTCCTTTATTGTTCTATGCAGTGATTTTCAAAGTGTGATCCCCTGACTCAGAGCAACAGAGTCATCTCAACACATAGAAATCCAGATGCTCAGGCTCCACACCAGAAACACTGAATCACAGACTCTGGGGTGGGACCCAGAAGCTGATATTTTAACAGGTCCTACAGGTGATTTTGATGCACATTACAGCTTGAGAGTCACTGATCTAAAATATAAACATGTTAGATCACTTTAAAAAAGAATGATTATAAGACTTTAAAACAGATTAATAATGCAAGATCCATGATTTCCAAAGGCTCTGAAGGAAATATAACTATTACAATTAAAATAGCAGTCAAGGGGTCAAGGGAATGAGATGTTGAAAGATTTTCCTTTTAAAGCCAAGGGTGCAGTTTTTCCAAATGCAAGATTGAAGCAAATCGAAAGTCAAATTGTAAAATATGAAATATAATTAAGGAAAGTTGGCTTCTACAAATAGTGTAACTAAATCTATTCAAAACAAAATTCTGATAATTGGCAGCTGGCACTGAAGTCCTCAGAAGATGCCTGGTGAGAGCTTCCCACCAACCAATGTCCTGGTTAAAAATTACATATATATGCTCCTATATAAACTTGTTATTGAGAAGCGTGAGAATATCAGCTTGAGTATAGTTCTTGCATCCTCCCCCAAGAAAGCAGGCCAGCAGTAGAGAGCTGAGATATTTTTCTAAGAGACCATTGGGATAGAGGGAGAAAACTTTGGTCTTAACCCTTGCCTCCCCTCTCCCATAATACCTGGCAGCCAGGCTGAAGAGGGAGCTAGAAACTTGACACCTCCTTGTCCCTCCTGGCCCTGAAAGGATTTACACCCAAATAGAGGAGACTAGTTCAACATTTTTAAACCTCTCAAAGGCAAACCACTTGAATTCATTAAGGCACTGTGGTACGAAATAACAAAATTAACTCTTGGTTAACATGTACCCAAAAAGAGGAGAGGATTTAATGAGTCTGTAGAACCATCAAAGGAAGAAATTGACTGGTTCTCAGGGCACAATTAAAGCTAAAAGAACTCTCTCATTTTCTCTCTTCCAAATCTGTATCTGTGAGCCTGCTCACCTCCTACTCTGTCCACACCTCTGCATTTGTCTACCACTTTGTTTTACTCTGTAGGTTACATCCATGATGTAATCTCCCACAGTCAAATAGTCTGGTTCTATTTGTACTTGACTCTAGCTATCGATTTGTAGGAAAGAACTCCGGCTGATCAAGTTTGTGTCATGGTAGTCTTGGTTTAATCCATTATGAGTAGTGAGGGTACAGTCACCAGTTTCAGTATTGGTAGCTAGATACTGCGTCTCTGGAGGGAAAACAGGCAATGCACAGAATCATATGGTAATAGATGGCTTGGTGATGGGAAATATACCCCAAGATGGCTAGGACAGGAAAAACAAATCAGCAAAGATAAACTACTTGTTGCCTATATTAAAGAACACCCCAAAAAGGGTAGTTAGTGGGGATACTCTAGAAAGGCTCAATGGAAGAGTCAGTACATCTTTTAAGGGTTCCTGACATAACAGTGTATTGAGCTGAAGGGAGAAGCAAATAAATCTACCCAAACTTGAAATCATTGAGCTAACTGAACTAATTAACAAGTAGAATAATATAAAATCTACATGGAAAGTAATAAATATCTGGAAAGTACTGAGATGTAACCCTAGAATAAACAAAATTATTATTTTTATTTACTTGAATATTATAGCCAGAACTACACGATTCATTCCAAGTAGTATTTCTTTGTACTTCAGTATTTAATATTCTTCTTTTCTTTCCTTTTTTGGATTAAACTGCCTTTTCCCCTTTATTGAGTTTATTAGTACACTTTAGATATACATTATGATCATATTCATCACTGAGAATTGATGCCTGTATATATTTTGATATTTTTTTCTTATTCCCCTGCCCTCCCTTCAACCTCCATTCCCTATATAAGTAAGCTTTTTTTCCTTTTTTTCTTTTTCTTTTTTTTGGTGGTACTGGGGATTGAACTTGGGCCCTTGTGTGTCTAATGTTGGCATGGTACCACTTAAGCTAAATCTCCAGGCCTTTTTTTTTCTTTTTACAATTACCCCCCAATTCTCCTTCCTATTTGAACATTTTCTTCCTATATCACAATATCTATCATATATTTTGGGCCTCATTTATACCTTCAGTTTCTCACACTAGAGAAATGATATGGTATTTATACATAAGTCGAACAACAAATACTGGCAAAGATGCAGGGAGAAAAGAAATTTCTCCACTCCTGGTGAGAATGTAGACTGGTTCACTGTGTAAATCCCATTTGACCTTGCTATTGCCATGCTGGGTATATACATGAAATAATTAAAAGCTTCATACCACAGCAACATATGCATACCCATATTTATAGCAGTATAGTTTGTAATAGCTAAATCTTACAAACAGCCCAAACACCAGTTGGTGAGTAGATAAATAAGATATTTTTTCTATAAAATGGAGTACAATTCAGCCACAAAGAAAAATAAATGAGACATTTATAGTATTTGTTATTGATAAAAATAAAATTCCAGACAAATGTAACAGGACAGTTGTTATACTGAGACTCTCTTAATGAGGAAAAAAGATTTTTATTCCTTCATGATAAAACAACGATTTTTGATAATTGGTAGAATGCAGTATAAACATATAGCATAGCCAAACAGTCCCACAAACTATCCTACAAACACTACCTTGAAATCAGGTTATGAACTGATTCCTCCCTTCAAGGTTAAGCTAAAATAAAAGAAATTGTTGGCTGTTGACACATAAAAATGGGGCCATGTTCCAACATAGCTTCCTTTGACTCTCTAACAGAGCCCAAAGATTCCTAACTACAAATCTACCATGTTAAGGCTGATATAAGAAAATTTTCTGGATTAAATGGTAAAATTAGACCATTAGAATTTAATTTTAGCTGAGTCTTCTCTATTTTGTTAGTTTTTAATAATCTCAAACCAGAGCTGTAAAGAAATAGGACACAACTTTGATTAACTTTTGATGAAAGGAAAGCAGGAAAAGGTTCAGGACACAGGCAAGAATCCTACTGGAAGGGCATTGCACTGGATGAAATCCATTGGGACTCAGGAAGCTAGGATTTAGAGACTTTTTAGTCTTGAAAAGAATACAAAGTAGAGAATTAAGTCATTTGCTCAACTACTTTATAAAAATATAGGGCTCATTCTGCTGTGCATTGGCTCATTAAATAAATGTCCTCGATTACTATTTGAGCATGTGTGTACATGTAACACAGACTCAACCTCACGACTGAGAGTACCACTTTTCCTAACTTAAAATAACCCAACTAGGCTAACCCTAAGCAATAAATCAAACAAGGGGCATATTTTTAGAATTTCATTGCTATCTCTGAACTTGCAGAAATTTATCAGTTAAATGTGTAGCCTTTGGGTACTGGTTTACTTTGGATCTTGGGCTTAGTTTTTGTTGAAGAAACTTCCCTTGAATCCTGGCTGTTGAGATCAAAATCCTTGGGATAGAGGAAGCCAACTTCCTTCTTCCTCTCTTTCTGATTGAAGCGGATTTTATGAACGTGGTGGTGGAGGCTGTAACTGTGTGTGTGGGGGGTGGGGGGTGGGTGTGCAGCTCATGAGGCTCAAGAAACTTAACAGCAGCCTCCAATGTTCTTCTAGCTTGTTGGCCAGAACACTGTGACTCCGATTACCATGGTTGGGGAATTGAAATCCTGACATGAGCAATTAAATTCTGTATTTATATTCCTAGCAATTTCATCTTGTCATTTGTGGTTTTCTTCAAATTACAAAACAATTAAATGAAGAATTTGGCAAAAAAATTGAACCAGATGCAAGTTTCTTTCTCCCCCCTCCCCCACTCCCTTTTAATAGTAGGAAAAAGAATGTAATTTAAATCTTCCCAGCTCTTCAGCTGTGGAACAGCTGAACAGGCATCTTGAAGGAGAAAGTGTCTCTTTCACTAAAAAGGGTGATGTAGTGTTTTATCTGCAATGTTGAAGAGGAAAGTCCTTGAAGTACAGAATTCCCTAAGAGAAATGAAACACACACATACTCCAGCCACAGCATTTATTATCCTGACATTGCAATTTAGTAAACAAAAGATGCAAAAAGTGTCATTCTAGTCTACCTTTTGATAGATACACATACAAGAAGTTCTTTAAAAATCTAATGAACTTGAAAGCTAGTTCCTAAACACAAATTAATCTCATATATAAACTGGTCTAATGCATACCAAACGATATTAACCTATCCATTTAGTTGAAGGCTCAGAATTTTAATTTTTTTCTACAACTGAGAAATACCTAAAATCAAATGCATTTTATGTGTTTCTCATTCTCTGACCATTTCATCAGAAAGAGAACTTATTTTTGTTAGATTTAGATTTGTCACCTGGATAAGCTCAATATACCTTCTTAAATTCTTTCAAGTTGTAATACTAGCAAGATTTTTTTTTTTTTTTGAGACGGGGTCTCATTTTGTAGTCCGGGCTGGCCCTGAGCTCACTATGTAGCCCAGGCAAGCCTCAAACTCAGCAATCCTCCTGCCTCTGCCTCCCAAGTGCTGGGATTACAGGTGTGAGCCACCACGCCCGGCACTGTGGTATGTGGTATTGATGGCTGGTGGGCATGAGCCAGCATGCCCAGCATTGTATGTGGTTACTGGGGATTGAACTCAGGGCCTTGTGCTTGAGAGGCAGGCGCTGGAACCCCTGAGCTAAATCTCCAGTCCTAGCAAGATATTTAATAAACAGTCCCAGGTTTGTACAGAACTTTGGAGGACAAACTTCATGCCGTCTAGGAATACGGTATTTCTATTTAGGTACTTGGGCCAATTTTAAAGAATATGTATATTTCCATAAAGTTTGACTGTGAGCATCTAAAAGTTAAACCCAAAGATTCATATTATGTTTTATTCTGAAAGAGACAACAAAAGCCTCTGCATTATGCTTTCCTATTCTAAATTACTCAAAGAAAGAACTTTTCCATTTCTATAGAGCTGTGACTTAATATCAGGGAAGAAGCTATTAGGTAAAGGAAATGCTATTTCCTTGAAAGGTTCCATTTTTGTCATTCTCCACACCATGGCCACCACCACCACCACTTTACTCCAAACGCACATGCTGATTTAAAACAAAGAAAAGTAACCTAGTCTAGTCTTTCTCCTCCTTTGCTTCTCCTTCTAAACAATAATGTGTGGTAAGGAAAGCACAGTACCTCAGTACTAAATACTGACTGCGAAATCTAACCTGAATGGGATGGAATACAAAGCAAGTTATTTTCTCTGTACTAAAATCTCTCATCTTGAAGAAGATGGAGAAATATAGTCACTTTCACTTTGGGGAGATGATATATGAGATAATATATGGAGAGTTCTAAGGGATCAGATCTCACAGAAGGTAAGCGCTGCCTGAGGGCAACTTATCTTTGTTGATATTTACATTCACACTAGCAGAAATACCACCACCTCTGAGGACTTCTTAGTATTTGCTCTCTTTTGTGTCCACCAGATCTGTGTTCAGCCCTTACATATTCCCTAGAGTTTTAATTACAGTCTTTGTATTTATGTTTTCTTTGCTTTCCCTAGGTTGAATGATCTTTATTTTTTAAAAATTATAATTTTGGATGCCGGGCATGGTGGCTCACACCTATAATCCCAGCACTTGGGAGGCAGAGACAGGAGGATTGCTGAATTTGAGGCTTGCCTGGGCTACATAGTGAACTCAGGGCAGCCTGAACTATAAAGCGAGACCCTGTCTCAAAAAAATATATATATAATTTTGGGGGGTAGAGGCACTGAAAGAAGGATATGGGAACAGGAAAAAAGAACAATCAAGATGTATCACCATATACAGGCACAAATTCTCAATGATGAATGTGATCATAAAATATACCTAAAATGCACCAATAAACACAATAAAAAGCTATATTTTTTCCTAAAACTAAATATATGCTCCAAATTAAAAATTTAGAAAATTCAGAAAAGTAAATAAAAATTACCCATAGACATACACCTGGCTGAATGCATTTTGATGTATTTCTTTCTAGGTTTTATTTGTTTGTTTGCTATACATGAGTACTTTATCTTAACAACCATCATAGTTATGGATAAAACACATCCAGATCTGGGACTAGGAAAGTCTAAGGTGAAGTATTTATAGTAAGAAGACAGTGGATAAGATTATCACTACATGTACAGTAATGCTGTGAATCTATGGTCCAACGTAGGTGCCCCTTGAAAAGGGGAAAAATGGCATCCAAAGAGAAACATCACTATCTCCCCTTTTGTCTGATATTGCTGGAACTGCAGGAGCATGTGCTCTCATAGAAGGAGAGCTCTTTCACTGGAATGTGAGGAAAACAACCCAAGTTCTCTGACTGTCATCTCTTATAACCAAGTCAGCATTTGCAATGGTCAGACTGGATGTGTTTTTCTTGGCATGGCCAAACTAAACTTTTGTCATCCACAGGGCAGACATCCACCAAATTAGAAACACTGGGACAGGCAATTTCTCTGATGTTTTGGTTTCAACAGTACTGATCTGTAATTATTTCTCCAAACAAAAAGAAAGTGTTTGACAGAGACATTTAAAGACCTAAAACAACTTTCTTATAGGAAACACATGCTTTGTCTCCGAATTAAAACACACCATTATGCTAATATGAGGACACTCAGCAGTGGAATTTGCTAGTGATTTTGGGGGGAGAGGTGGGGGCTGTGATCAGAAGGTAAGAGACAACTGATTTTTGTTAGCTGTCCTGAACAGATGCCAAGGAAACCAAGTCCAACAAATGTGTCCTTGAAACGACCCTATTATACACACAAAGGACGAATCTTTGTGCTTTTTGCTGGACAGTGCAAAGTTGAATTTTGAAAACACAATGAAAATGAATTTCTGGTTTCTACTAGTGGCTTCTTACCTAGTCCCTGAGCTGGATAGTGCAATTCTAACTAGTCTAGAGTTAGACAGATTTGTGTATAGATCTGGGGCTATTCTGTCTCCTGTAACTCTGGTGTCCCTCCTGTGTAAGAACATCGATGTAACTACCCCTGCGAGCTGCCTTTCAGAAGCAATATTTTTCTTCACTTGAATTTTTTTCTCCATCTTTAAAACCCATCACAATCTCACTATAAAATTTTAAAATTCACCCTAATGGGCATTGTATTAGGGGATGCTTATAATTGGAAGTGAAATGTTTATAAAGCACAATAGTTGTCAGGAGGACACATTTTTTTCCTCTTGTTTTAACTTTATTTTTTCTTAGTACATATTTATATTACATATTGGTTACATTCATCATAAGGAATTTGTACCTGTACAAAATATATTACCATTCTAATTTTTCAGGAGGCCACTTTTACAATAAGATATATTTAGGAATTAGTAGCCCCCAAGTTCAAAGAAAAAATGAGTTCCACAATGTTTCTAAATGACTACACACTAAGGGGTGATTTTTTTTAGTGTGGCAATGAGTAGCTAGTGACACAGAGGGAAGCAGAGGGAGGAACATTTTGCCCAAGTCACATTCTTGACTTATTTTTAAATAAAAGTAAAGATGGACATTGCCAAGACGTTATCCATCTATCAGTAACTTGTCTCATTTCTCCATTTACCTCTACATCTTACACGACTCCAATCCGAGCCCTTTTGCTCCAAGGCTTACTGTCTCTCTATGGGTAACATCTCCAAGATCATGGGACCCAGAACTGGCTTCTTTCTTCAATAATACATCTTTGGCTTTATTTTGTTTACTGAAGGAAACAATCTCTGCCTTCAATATGGTTTCCTATGTTAGTTTACAGAAAATATTCAGGTTTTATTTCTGCACACATCATTCCCACATGATTCACACTAACACATAGTATACTACAGCCCTGCATTAGATGGTAAATCCCATTAAGAAGGGAGCTTACTTTAACATCTTATCAGTTATCACCGCCTCAAAATGGATCAAGTTACATGCTGCTAAGTCCTTCTTCTGAAGTTTCTCATGTATTCTGGGTTTCCTAAGCACCTTCTAATTTTATCTAATTTAAATCACTTAAAACAGTAATTTAGTGAATGTTATCTTTTTACAATTTTATTTGCATGCATTTATACAATTTTATATAAGTATAAATGCTAACCACAAATCACCCAATCCAAAACAAAACAAAGTCCTACATCTCATGTAAGGCCTGTGTCCTGCACTTCTGCATTTTTATTCTGAAAGCACAGGCCTGAGGAGTTTTCCTGTCACTGGCTTTTAATGGTCACTGGGTTATGTCATGATGATTTATATACATAGCCAATTCCTTCCCTGATGGTGCCTAATCAAGGCAAAGACTGATACCCAAAATATTTAGTGCATGATTATTGAAGAGCATGATTCTAAATGGACCATTACATTTGAATTTTAAAAATAAAGGGATTCAACAACATTCAATTTGTTGGATAAAATATAATCTGAGAATTAATGGTAAATATGGTACTGATCAAAACAAACTTCAACAGACATCTAGAGCACTGTTTCTCAACCACAAAAGATCTTATCCTCCATGAAACCTTTGGCACTCTGGAATTTCAGTTGAGGAAGCACTAACTAGCCTCTGCTGAGTAAAAGCATAGATATCATTAAACATCATACACTATACAGAATAACCCTCACAAAAGAATTCCCCAGGCCAAAATGCCACTAGTGCAAAGGCATTAGGATTCTATGGCATTAAGTGGATTAGGTGGGGGTGGGGTGGAGGTAGAGCTGAAACAAAAAGTAATACAGTAATGTGTATCTTGGGCCCGGGATTTAGCTCAGTGGTTCTGGAATCTGCCTGGCAAGTGCAAGGTCCCAAGTTTGATCTCCAGTCCTGCACTGCGTATCACAATGCTGGGCATGGTGGCTCATGCTTGCAATCCCAGAATAAGGGACGCAGAGACAGAAGGATTGCTGTGAGTTCAAGGATAGCCTGGGCTACACAGTAAGTTCAGAGCTAGCCTGAACTACAAAGCAAGACCCTGTCTCATCATCATCATCATCATCATCATCATCATCATCATCATCATCATCATCATCATCATCATCATGATGTATCTCTGGGATTTATAAGGAACCACAAAGGACCCTAAAGAGCCAATGAAATTCTGAACATAGATAACAAAAGTAGAGAAATCACAATAACTTAATTCAAAATATACAATAAAGCTAAGTCACCAAAACAAGCATAAAACAGGCACATAGACAATTGGAACAAACTGAGGGGCCCCAAAATAAATACACATATTCATGGCAAAATGATTTTTGACAAAAGCATCAAGAATATATGTTGAGGAAAGGACATTCTCTTCTATAATGGTGCTGGGAAAAATCTATTTCCATATAAAAATAAGATGTAATCCTTACTTCTCAGCATATATAAAAGTTAACTCAAAAACTTTAAAAATACTAGAAGAAAAAAGGAAAGAATTTAAGAATTTGATATGGGCAAAGAGGATAAAACCTTAAAAACAGGAGGAAAGAGCAAAAATAAGCAATAGAATAAACCAAACCAAAAATCTTCTGCAAATTCTTAATCCTACAAGACATTAATATCCAGAGTATATAAGGAACTCAACAGCAATGAGAAACAACTCACACATTTGGCGAGTGGTCTAAATAGATATTTCTCAATAGAATACATGAATGGCCAATAAGTACACAAAAAATACCCAACATTATTATTTAACAGGTAAACACAAATTAATACTAAGATGGAATATCATCTCATATTAGTTGGAATGACTGTTATCAAGAAGACAAAACAATGCTGGAGAGGTTTTGGTGAAAAGAGAACTCTTAGATATTACTCTTCATTCTTGGGAGTATAAATCAGTGCCACTATTACGGAAAACAGAATAGAGGTCCTTTAGAAAACTAAAATTAGAACATATGATCTAGCTATTCCACCACTGGGTATATATCCATAGGAAAGGAAATTAGCATGCTGAAGAGATATCTTTATTCCCATATTTATTGCAGCACCAGTCAAGATATAAAAGCAACCTAAGTGTCTAGCAAGAAACAAATAAACAGAGAAAATGTGACATATACATACATACATACATATACATATATATATATATATGTCAGCTAGTCATAAAAGGTTGAAATCTAGTTATTTTTATCAAAATCATTGAGCCTGTAGTATACTATGTTAAGTGAGATAAGCCAAGTGCAGAAAGACAAACCTTCTATGGTCTCGCTCATATGTGGAAGATACGAGTTCTTTCCAAAAGTTGTTTGCATGGATGTTGGGAGTGGAATAATGGTCCTAGAGACAGGGAAACATAGGAGGGTAGGAAGAAGTTGATTACTGGCTACAAAACAGTTGAGAGGGATAAATTCTAGCGTTCTGTAGCAGAGATGAATGGCTTTATTTAATAACAATTTTGTATTGTTTTATATAATTGTACATTGCAAAATTGCTAGAATAGAGCAATCCAATATTCCTAGCACAAAAAAGAAGGTTAAATATTCATGATGATGAATGCACTATTTACCCTAATTCCATCATTGAGCATTGTACACATGAACTGAAATATCCACAAACGTGTAATACTAGTACATGTCACTAAAAGTATAAATTAAAAATGATGGACCATAAGTGGACCAAGAGAATGCAGTCCAAATGTTCAAATATTTCATGGTGTAGTTTAATCTACCCAGAAGATAGATTGGCTCTTATATCATCCATCAGTCCTCTAGGATTGGGGTCTTCATTTTTGTCTTGAAAATTCAATTTTCACATAAATAAGATGGAAAGCATCTTAGCGTATATTTTGTAGTAGTAATTTAAATTTTTAAAATTTATCCAATAAGTATCAACTGGATGGTTTTTAACTTGCATCTAGTTCATGGTGATAAAGACAATAAGTGGGATCGTTGTCACCACAGATTATAGCTCAATGGAAGAGAATGAGCTTCACCTGTATACACAGCCTGCAATCCTACATTCAACAAATATTTCCTAAGCATCTACAGTACATTAGTACTGTTATATAATGGATACATAAACCATTTTGTTATTAAAACTGGTTATATAACACAATATTCACTTTTTAAAACCTTGTACTGAATGAGTCTGATATCTAAGTAACTCAGTGAATTGGACCCAAAAACATCTATTCTCATAAATGTCTTGTTCTTCTACTTACATAAAAGTTTAACTAAGGGACATCATACTGAACACTTAAGGTACTCACTCACCTGAGCTGCTGAACTCCTCATCCCTTGGATCCATCCATACACCCAGCTAGTCTAGGTCAGTGGGGGTGAATCTATGGCACACGTGCTGCAGTGGGTTGTTTGTATCATTGAAACCTCTGAAAGATTCACCATCACTCCTGTAGGCTACCAAACTCTTGGGGTGGTTCTTATAACAGTTTGTTTTCTGTTACTATAACACATAGCCAAAGTTGAAACAAGAGAAGTTTAATTACCTCAAAATGTTAGAGAATAAAGTCCAAAACTCAGATGCTGTGTTAATTTATCAACTTGTAAGGTCCACATTGTGTACATTATCTGATGGACAGCATCACATAGGGAATACATATGAGAGGGGCAGATCACACGATGGAACAGAAAGCCAGAGAGGGATGGACCAATCTTGCTCTGCTGTAACAATTTCTTCCCTTGGGAACTGACGGATCTTGTAAAACTAGGTTAATCCAAGCACCACCAATGACCTCTCACTAGGCTTCACCTATTGAAGATCCCACCACCTTTCAAACTGCAGCACAAAAAACTCACCTTCCAACATACAAATATTTCAGGGACACCCTCAATTCATACACCAACCACAGCAGTACTGATGAAGCCAATATCAAGCTTCTATAACACAGGAGCAGTTAGACATGGATGTTACAAAGTTACGATGTTCCTTTGAATATTCAGTATTGAATATATCAGTTCCATGAATCCAATTTGCTCAGTCAGTATCACTGACACCCTCAGCCATTTAGCTCTGGCAGAGGCTGTCTCTTCCTGATCACTGACACATAATAGAGACTCATTTCCCCTCTGAAAGAAAGCTTTACCAAGAGAAAAGGGAAAGCGAATAATTTTTGTCACCTCTGAGGTATAACCATTGTATTCCTCTAAAAAAGCAATCATTTTTAGACATTACAATGGCATGCACAGGGCGCCGGATAGCATTTGTTTTAATCAGTGTGCTTTGTCAATTCCACACCAGATTGAATTCATTCTTCTCTAGAAATTCTCACCAAATTGCGTTTGATTTTTCCTGTGAAATGACATTTGACTGTGCAAATATGTTTGACCCTATAGAAGGACAGAGGGAAGAGCACCAGTATTTTGGTGACACAAACCCAGCTCAGATGAGAATTATCAGAACTTTTCAAATGCCCTATGCTCTCCCCAAGAACAGTTCAAAAGGTCTAATACTTTCCCACTTGGGTTCTCTCCATTCCCAGATCTGATCTGAGGAAAAAAAAAATGCAAGTTTATTTTAAATTATATTTGGCTTTAAAAGCTCACTGTGTTTTCAGTTCTGAAAAAAGAACAAAGAAGTAATGTGACTATCCAAAAAAGAAGAGAAAAAGGCTGTCTTTAAATCCTGCTATAATGTGTAGTTTTTAAAATTATTATTATAAACACCTACCTATTGTGCCATTAGATAACATGTATGATCCAGATATCCTACTTTACTAAGAGGGCATTTGTATCCTAAAACAAGCAAATATTGATGCAGATCTAACTGAAGTTCAAAATGTTTCAGGTAGAGTATAAGATATTTAATGAAATAATACTGTTCTATTAATCATAGATAGTTTTTAATGTTAGAAATCCAAAAATTTTATCAATAACATATATTTTAAAACAAAATATAAAATTAGAACTTAGTAACCATTTGATCAATTTAATCAATGGCCACTAAGTAAAAACCGAGTTTTTGCCTTTTACAGTAAATTCAAACTCCAAATGTTCTACTTTCCCACCCACAAAACATAATTACTTTCAAGAAAAAATATTTTTAGTTTTTAATTTTTGTTTATTTTTGAAATAGGATCTCACTTTGTAGTTCAGACTGCCTCTGAACTCACTATATAGCCCAGGCAAGACTCAAATTCATAGCAATCCTCCTGTCTCTGCCTCCTAATTGCTGGGATTACAGGCATGAGCCATCACGCCTGCCACTGTGGTATGTGGTACTGGGGATCAAACTTGGGACCTTGCATTTGTCAGACAGATGCCAGAATCACTGTGCTAGGAAACAATATTTTTGGGTAAAGAAGGCAAGACTTTGCTGAAACAAACCTGAAAAATGAAAAGCCCAATAACTGTACAACTAATTAAATCGATCTTTTTTATCATTATGAAAAATATTAATTATAGAATTATGAAAGTGATAGGATACTTCCTGCTTAAGACATGTAATTACTTTGGCTTTGTTTTATGTTTTTCTTTCATTGAAGGCAAGATTCCAGGGTGAAAAAAAGTGAGATTATAGACTAAGACCAATCACTTATAAATAAAAATAATTAAGTAATTTATTTGGGCTACATTGTAATATCACAACATCTAATGGGTCTTAAGAACATTCTTTTGAGTAAGGCATGCTAATACAAGACCAGCAAAGAACTGGCCTCTGAGGAAGACATTTGATGCTTCACACTTTCATATTATTTTTTCTTTCAGCACTTACATTGGAAAAACATGTAGAGATGTTTCTTAACATAATTTAATAAGGGCACATTTTAATTATGTAAAAGGCATCAGAGTAGTAACTGAAAATAGAATATCCCTCAGATGCAAGGGTTTATATCACATCACATCACAGTTGCTCATTTGTGACATCAATTTATTTTTCACTTGGCAATTACATAAAAATAGCAATAACATGGCAAGTGAGATGATGCGATTGATCCACATGCTGAATTATTCATTTGATTTCAGTTGTTGATTTCACAACAGACATTTCCCAATGTACAATGCATAAATCACGATGAAAATTTTTGCCATAACCACTCAAAGAATCTATAGGATGCTTTTTGCATCCAATTATGCATAAAGCCTGGAATTTCCGGTTTCCCTTTAGTTAGGTCCAAAGTGATAGCATGTATCACATGCTCAAGGGTGAAGCTCCCACAAATGGTCTACAGGAAGTGACATTCTCTTCTGACGAAGGTTGGTGGAAAAGATGTCATACAAATGTAGTGTGCTATTTTCCAGATTTTCCATGGATTTATATTCAGAGCACAAAAATGTCAATGAAGTAGAAATGATTCTGGTTTAGGATTGAACAGTTGGAATACAAATCCCAACCTGAACATAGTTGCTGGAATGGTCTTCACCATGCACAAGAATGGATTTGTTGCCTTTCAGGCACATTGCCATGGATGACATCTGTCATTTTCCAGAATGAGTTAAGCCTTGCTATATGATCTCAAGGTATCTATATCCTCTTCACAGCATGTTCTACCATGGTACCTAATTTGAGTATTTATTTATTTATTTATTTTTGAGACAGTGTCTCACTTTGTAGTTCAGGCTGGCCCTGAACTCATTCTGTAGCCCATGCTAGCCTTGGACTCACAGCAATCCTCATGCCTCTACCTCTTGAGTGCTGGGATTACAGGCGTAAACCACCATGTCCAGCCCTAATTTGAGTCTTAATACTGGTTTTTGTTGTTGTTGTTGCTGTTGTTATTTTTCCCTTGGACTAAGTATCTTTGTACCTCTTCTTAATTCCTTTGCTTGTTTAGTGGTTTATAGAAGGAAGGAGATAAAAAATGTGTTTACTAAGTATAGAAAAACCATTTTTATCACTCTTGTACAGTGACATGCTCTTCATAGATGAAAACCTATTTGTTAACCTTGAAACCAATGTGCTCATATAATGTCAAGTGAAAAACCATCATCTTTTCTTTGTCATTTTCTAATCTTTTCACACTTTGTTGCTTTGATAAAAATACTAAATTAGCTTACAGAAATCTTGCCCAGGGAAGGGGCCACCATTTCCAATACACCCTACTGATGGGAAACTACTTCAAGCAGTGGAATATGAACTATGCTAAGTAGATACAGTAGACTCTCAAGTTATAATCAGCCTGACATATGAATATCTTGGGTTATGACCAGAATTTTGGTTTTAACTTACAAACAAAGTCTTGATTTAAGACCTGAATGCTAGCTGCTTGTACTTCCAGATGGTCTCAGGTAGTGATTTAAACCTTACAGAGTTCTTCAGGGAACTTTAAAATATTCTTTCCTATATGGAGTTAATTAAGAAATCCTGGGCCAAGGTCTCTCTAAGAATACTGAGATCTACTTGTGTAGAGCAGAGAGACTTTGAAGTCTGGATAGAGAAGCCTGAGCTTTCAATTGGCCAATGTGAGTTACAACCAACCCTCAGAAACAAACTGAGTTTGTAAATCCAGGGACCACTGTTTAAGAAAAAAAATTAAAAACAAACTAAAGGTGTATTTCCACAGTCTCAACTCCCCAAATCTTCACTCAAATGCTAACTAAGCACAATTGCTTGGGGTTGGTAGGTTGATAGGTGATTTTTAACTTTTTTTCATATTTTCCAAGTGAACTTAAAAATTTCTTAACTTTTGGAAGTAGAGAAAAAATTATTTAAAGGTGTATTTCACACAGTGGAACTAGAATATTTCAAAGTTGGCAATAATTAGACAAGGAATTTGCTAAATAGGTACATAATCATTTTCTATTCAAGTAAACATTTGTGGGTTTCTGTTAAGTGCACAGAGGAACAGGGTGAGTTACAAAGTCACTATAGAAAACTCAGATGTCTACAAATTTTTTGTCATTAATTTTGAAAATAAATCTTAGTATTATTCAACTGCTGGCTTCCTTATAATCCCACTAAGGCCATGGCCCTTAATGTGGCCAGGCCCTTATTCACTGAAACTCTTGATTTTCTATGGAGTACTGAGCCGACATCTGAATCAGAGCTTCTTTGTCAGATGCAGCAAATATATCCTCCAGCCTGTGCCACACTGACTCCTGGACAAGCACTGGGCTTCAGACACAAGGCCTACTAAAGCAGAAGGCTGCCAAGGGCTTCACCAGTGCCAAGGCCTGGGACTTGGCATACTGAAGCATCTGTTGTGGTTGTGGAATCAAAGTGAGTGATTCCTGCTGAAAACACTGTGAGTAATTCTAGCAATGATGCTGCATGCTGTTGCCTCGGTCTTTCTACTCCTTGGGTCTTGTTTCCAGCCACAGATGATTAGCAATAAACACTAATCAGTAAACTGGTCAGAAACACAATGCCAATGCCAGGTCTGCCAAAAGCACACTAAGCAGATACTGGGCTCTGATTTCAATTAGGTCGACTTTTGTTTTTAAAGTTGGTAAAGGGGAAAGCAGCAGAGGGTTACAACAAAGGAAGCAACAACAGCCAACAGGCCTTTGGCAGAGTGTACGTCATCAATCTTTCTCATTCTCCATACTTAAAAATAAAGTCTTAGAAAGTTTATTATTTTTACTCATATATACGTGTGTGATAAAGGTTGAATTGCCTGGGAAGCTCAAACTGTGGCCCTGATTCCTCATGTTCGGTAGTTTCCCATGTCTGAAAACACACCTAATGGAGAACTCTCAGACACGTCCCCCATCTTCTCCAAGATCAGGAAGAAGAAAAATCCATCCTTTTGAGTTATTATTACTGCTGGGAAAGATGACAATGTTTACCCCTAGCTCCATCTAAATGTCATTTTATAAGAGGACTGTTAAAATGAGAAGCTTTAGCTCTTTGCCTTTTAATCCTATTGTATTCAAGTAAGAATATTATTTCCACTTACTCCCCTATCTCATAATATTTAGCTATAAAACCTACTGCATCATGAATTAGTTCTACATTTTGACCATATTTTATTAAGAGAGGATAGAACTTTGCAACATTCTACTTTAGAGTTCTTCCCTGGTCAAAGAGCACCATCAGCAGCACCATCCTCATGCCCACATTTAGCACTGAGTTCTTACTACATCACAGGTACTGGACTAAATAATTTATACATATTATTTAATTTTTACAAAAGTTCTATCAGGTAGATACTATCATTAATTCCATTTTTCATGTGAGGAAATGCTAGCAAAGGTTAAATAATTTGTTCTAAATCCACAGCATATGGTCAACTCAGTATTTTATGAAGAGGTTATGTTTCTCATTGAAGCTGGGATTAAGAATTTGGCTCCAGAAGCCGGGCGTGGTGGCTCACGTCTGTAATCCCAGCTCTCGGGAGGCAGAGACAGGAGGATTGCTGAGTTCGAGGCTTGCCTAGGCTACATACTGAGCTTAGAGCCAGCCCGAACTACAAAAGCAAGACCCTGTCTCAAAAAAAAAAAAAAAAAAAAAAAGAATTTGGCTCCCAAAATTCACTAGACACAGTATTGGAATATCTTTGATAAATATTACAGTTTTATTGAGATGTAATTCATATACCACACAATACATTCATTTAAAAGATATAATGTAATGTAGTCTCAGAGTTGTGTACTATCACACACAATAAATTAAAATTTTCCATTACTTCAAAGGAAAAAATAAAGGAATGCTATCTCTGCATTTCCAGTCATTCTAAATCTCTGCATTATCAATCATTCCACATTTCCTCCATGTTCCTTGGATCTGGGTAACTGCCAATGTCCTTTTGATCTCTATAGAATTCCTGTATTCTGTATTTATTACAAAAACAATAACATAATAATTGTCCACTGTGATTGACTTCTTTCATTTAATATGTTTCTGTTGTTTCTCTGCAATGTGGCATGTACTTGGTTTTTTAATGGTTGAATAATATTCTTTTTAAAACTTTTAATAGCTTTGCTGATTTATAAATGATGTATCTTTTGACACAAAATGTATAATTTGTTAAACTTTGACATAACTTGACAATGTTCATAACTGAATAATATTCTAGTGCAGTGATTCATCACATTTTATTTATCTTGCATTACTTTTTATTCCTTTTTCATTTGGATCTTCTTTTATTAGTATATATTTGTGATACATAATAATTACATTTGTCTTAGGGAACTGGTACATATGCATATTTCATTTTGGTCAATTTATTTTTCTTTCTACCATCTCCTCCTCCTCCTTCTCCAGATCCTCAAGCCAGCTCCACAAAGTCTACCACCTTGTTTTTTATTATCTTTTGTTTTGGTCTGTAAATTATTCATATTTTAGGTTTTCATGTAAGAGAAACCATGTGATATTTAAACTGATTTATTTCTCTTAGCATTATGGTCTCAACATCTACTCATTTTCCTATTCCTTTATCATTCTTTGTGTCTGGTTCTTACTCCATTAAGAAGTTTTCTTTATCCAGCCATTCTTGTTTGGCATAGAGTCCACTTCCATAATTTAGCTATTATGAGTTGTGCTGCTATAAACATGGGTAAGCATGTTTCACTGTAATGTGATATCCTTAACTTTTAGGAAGATATCCAGATGAAGTATAGCTGCCTCAAATGGAATTCCTGTTTTAGTGTTTGAGGAATCATCACACTGAGTTCCATTGTGTTTTTAATATTTTACAGTCCCACCAATAGTGTAGAAAGTTTCCCTCCAACCTCACAATTACTTGCTGTTTTTCAAGTTCTTGGTAAAAGCCATTTTTACCAGAGCAAGATGGAACCTTCATGTTGTTTAGATTTGCATTTCTCTAATGGTTAAAGATGATAAACATTTTTTAATGTACACATCAGGCATTTGTACTTCTTTTAAGAAATCTGTATTAATTTCAATTCTCCATTTTTAAATATTTGGTCTCTTATTTTGAAGAATGTCTGATTTTTAAAAGTTCTTCATTTACTCTATATACCAGTCCTTTGTTCAAGGACTGAAACAACTGTTAAAATTTTTTTCTGTCTGTAGGTTGTCTTTTCACTTTGTTGGTGTTCTCTTCACAGTGCAGAAGCTTTCTGCTTGGTGTAATCCAAGTTGTTGACTTTTAGTATTATTTCTTGTGCAATTTGGGTTCAGTTCAGAAAGTCCTAACCTATGCCTATGACTTCAAGGGTCTGAATAATTTTATCTTTCAGAAGATTGAATGTTTCTGTTTTTATATTTAGGTATTTCACACATTTTAATTTGTCTTTAGTACAGGGTGAAAGATATGTGGTAGTTTTATTCTGCACATGGATAATCAGTTATCCCAATGCTATTTGTTAAAGAGACTATCTTTTCTGCAGCTTCTATTTTTGTTCCCTTTGTCAAAAGTGGAAGATGTTGGAGTTGTTTTTGAACCCTTAATTCTATTACATTCGCAGACATGTCTATTTCTGTGCTGTTACCATTCTATCTTTATTACTGTGACTTTGTAGTATAAATGATTTG
Organism: Thryonomys swinderianus; assembly: GCA_004025085.1. Taxonomy (NCBI): domain Eukaryota; kingdom Metazoa; phylum Chordata; class Mammalia; order Rodentia; family Thryonomyidae; genus Thryonomys; species Thryonomys swinderianus. The sequence continues at coordinate 8,139 of PVIC010011451.1, read as the reverse complement.
AAATCTGAACTTGTAATGTTTTCTTCTTTGCTCTTTCTGCTCAGAATGGCTTTATACATTTGGGTTTATCTGGATCCGTATAAATTTTAGGGTTGTTCTTTCTAGATTTGAAGAATGCTGTTATTTTGATTGGAGTTGTATTAAATCTTTATGTTTTGGGAAGTATAGCTCTTGGAGCAATAATGACTCCACTGATCCAGGAACAGGGATTATCATTTCTTTTTCTAAGGTGATTTTCAGTCACTGATTACTATGGTTTTTTTTTTTTACACAAGACTTTCACTTCCTTGATTAGTTTAATTCCTATATACATAAATTATTCTAAGGCTATCATGAATGGGATTGTTTTCTGGATTTATTTCTCAGTAAATTCATAGCTGGTATACAGAAACAGTATTGATTTTTGTGTATTGATTTTGCATCCTGCCACTTTGTTGAATTTGTTTATGAGTTTTAAGAGTCTTCCAGGATGTATTTTTGGTTCTTGTATCTAAAGGACCATGTCATCTTCAAATAAGGGTAATTTGATTTCCTCCTTTCCTATATCCTATATGTATCCCTTTTATTTCTTTCTCTTACCTGATAGTTCAGGCTAAACTGTTGAGGGTTTTTTTTTTTTTTTTTTGAGAAAGGTTCTCACTTTGCAGTTCAGGCTGGCCCTGAGCTCACTATATAGTCCAGGCGAACCTCAAACACAGCAATCCTCATGCCTCTGCCTCCCAAGTGCTGGGATTACAGTCAGTTTTACCCATTTAGTATGCTCTTGGTAGTGGATTTGTCAAAAATTATTTTTATTATTTTGAGTATAAAAATATCCCTTTACATTTATTTTCACCAGGCTTTATTTTTTAAATCATGAATGGGTGTTGGATTTGCCAAGGGCTTTTTCTGCATCAACTGAGGTGAACTGATTTTTACATCCTTGTTTCTGTTGATGTGATATATGTATTACACTAATTGATTTATGTATTTTGAACCATCCTGACATCCCTAAAATGAAGCCGGCTTGATCATGTTGTGCAGTCTTTTTAATGATTTGTTACATTCTGTTTTCTGATATCTTCTTGAAGATTTTTGTGTTTATGTTCATAAAGGAAATTGGGCTGTCACTTTCTTTCTGTGATATTTTTTGAGTCCTTATTCATACCCAGTTTGGATATCAGAATATTGATTGCTTCAAGTAATGAGTTTAATAGTTTTCATTTTTCATAATTTCGTGAAAAAGCTTAAGAAGTATTGCCATTAGTTCTTCTCTGAAGTTATAGTAAAATTAAATGACAAGTCATCTGATCCTCGGCTTTTATTACTCACTTATATTTGTAATATAAGTACCTATTATTGACCTTTTCATGGCTTTTATATCTTCTTGGTTTGATTTGGTAATTTATATGTGTATTTCTTCTAGATTCTCCAATTTACTGCAATATAATTTTTTTTTTTTGAGACAGGGTCTAGCTTTGTAGTTCAGGCTGGCTCTGAGCTCACTATGTAGCCTAGGCAAGCTTCGAACTCAGCAATCCTCCTGTCTCTGCCTCCCAAGTGCTGGGATTACAGGCGTGAGCCACCACGCCCCGCACTGTTGTATGTGGTATTGATTGTTGGTGGGCGTGAGTCTCCACGCCCAGCATTGTATGTGGTTACTGGGGATCGAACTGAGGACCTTGCACTTCTGAGTTAGGCACTGGAACCACTGAGCTAAATCTCCAGCCCTGCAATATAACTTTTTGAAACAGTTTCTTATAATCCTCTAGATTTTAACTGTCTTCATTATGATTTTCCCTTTTTCATTTCTAATTGCATTTAGATGAATTTCTCCTTTTCTTCTTTTGGTAACTTTGGCTAAGGGTTTCTAAATCTGGCATATCCTTTCATAAAGTCAGCTCTCTAAATTACTGATTCTTTGTACTTTTCTTTCAGCTTCAATTTAACTGGTGTTCCTTCAGTTGTTTAAATTTCTTTCCTTCTTCTAATTTTATATTTGGATTATTCTTGCTTTTCTAGTACTGTAAGATATATCATTAAATTATTTATTTGGTATTGATTTAATTATTAAATGTAGGTATTTGCAAATATAGGACTCTCTTAAAACTACTTTTATTGTGTCCCCTAGGTTTTAGTATATTGTACTTGTCTTGTTATTTGATTATAGGAACTTTATGCTTCATTATTATACTTCTTTAATGACCCTTTATTATTCAGCTGTATATTATTTAATCCCAGTGTGTTCACATAGTTTCTGCAGCTTCATTTGGTGTTGACTTCTAATTTCATTGTTATGATCCAATAGTATGCAAAAGATTATTTGAACTTTTCATTGAGCATGCTGTATGGCATATATATAGGTATACTTATAGATATATAGATATCTATATATCTATATAGATGTATCTGTTTTATCCATTTGTTTGATGGTGTGGTTCCACCCTTATATTTCATAATTGGCTTTTTGTCTGATTAGCATTTATTTATGAGAGTGAGGTACTGAATTATTTCACTATGTATGTCTGTCCTTTTATGTTCAGAAGTTTTTGTTTTATGAAATTAGGTGTGTTGCTATTTGTTAAATACATATTTATAATTGTTATTTTTTCCATTGAAATTTTTTCCATTGAATTCTTACCAATTCATAGAGACAGATTGTCTCTTCTGATCAGTTTTGCTTGAAGTATGGTTTGTTTCAAAATAAGATACAGTGGTACTTCAGTTCACAAACTCAAGTCTCTCCATGCTTCTGGTCACAAACCAAATTACACAAGAATTGAATCAAAGATTTTCATAGTGTCAACATTGTGCCCTAGCCAGTGAATTTGGTTTGGTTCTCATCCAACTTGATTTATGATTAGAATCATGTAAAGGATCAAATTCATGAACCCAAGTAGTGGTGTAACTACTCCTGCTTGCTTTTGGGTTCCAGTTGCATGCAATTAGTTTTCCATCCTTTAACTTTCAGTCTGTATTCTTCTTTAAGGATGAAATATGTCCCTCTATGGGCAACATATGGTTAGCTTTTGTGTTTTATTTAATTTGTCAGTCTGTGTTTTTGATTGTATGTGTTTAAAACCATTAACATTGCATATTACCATTGAAACACATTTACCAAATCCTTTAATTGCATTATTTTTCTACTAGTGATTTTTCTTTTTCTTTTTTTTATTTGATTATTTGTGCAGTAAGATGCATTCTTTCTTCTTAGCTCTTGGGTGATTACTCCTTCCCTGTCTCTCTAGGATTCCTTTCTGCAACTCTAGTCTGGTGGTTATGAATTTCTTTAGATTCTCTTTGTCAAGCAAAGTCTATATTTCTCTATCAATACTGGAGAGTAAAAAAATACTACAGGGTTATTTCACAACATATAGTAGTCTGGGTTGGCAACTGTTTTCTTTTAGAGCTTCAAATACTTTACATTCTTGTGGTCTTTAAGATTTAGGTTGGGAAATCTGTTGTCATTTTCCTAGGCTTGATGTTGTAAATTACTTGATTTTTCTCTATTAGCTTTTAAAACTGTCTCTTTATCTTGAATTTCTTAATTTTTGGCTATGATTTCTTACTGAAGTGATTTTCTAGTCATGGATATTTCAGGTACTATATGACTCATTTTTTGAATATTGAGCTCTTTGCCTAGATATGGAGAATTTCTGCTATTTTAATGTCTAAATTTAAAAGCTTTTGATGATGTTTACTTCTAAAATTTTCCTAACAGCTATAATTCTTTCCTTTTTCTTTTCTTTTCTTTTTTTTTGAGACAGTGTCTCGCTTTGTAGTTTAGGCTGGCCCTGAGCTCACTATGTAGACCAGGCAAGCCTGGAACTTAGCAATCCCCCTGTCTCTGCCTTCCAAGTGCTGGGATGACAGGCGTGAGCCACCATGCCTGGCACTGTGGTATGTAGTATTGATTGCTGGTGGGTGTGAGTCACTACGCCCAGCAGTGTATGTGGTTACCCAGATCAAACTCAGGACCTTGCACTTGCAAGGCAGGTGCCAGAACCACTGAGCTAAATCTCTGGCCCAGAGTTATAATTCTTAAGTTGCTTTTTTGGGGGTTATGAAGCAGCTACTGCATCCAGATTTCTATGATGTCTTGTTATTAGGGTATCACCAAGAACATGATCTACTACATTAACTTTTCTTCTAATTCTAACATCCTCCTTTTCAGGTTAGTCATCATAGTCACACACTTTCAACCAAATTTTTCATATCCAAGATTTCTGTTTGATACCTTGTTTCAAAACTCATTTTATTGGAACATTTTATATATACACCATGATCACACTCAACAATGAGAATTTGCAGCAATATATGACCCGACTTAATTCTCATTTTTCCCATTCCCCTCCCCACCCTACAACTCCCCCATCCCCTATATACATAAGCTTTGTTTCCTTTTTTACTATCACATTTTTTCTTTACCCTCATTATTTATCCCACCTCCCTTTTCCCTTTGAATATATCCTTTTCCCAATATGTATCATACATTCTAGAACTCGTTTACATCATCAGTGTTTGGTACCTTTTCATAGTCTCTAATCCTATACAGAAAAGATTATTCATATTTTGCATCATCTTATTTAATTCAATCAAATGTTTATGTTTTCTTTAAGCCCATTAAACATATTATTAGTAATTTTATCTTTTAATTTAAATCCTCTTTAAATTTACTGAATATCTTACAGATTGGCTTATTGGTTTCCTCTTTGATCTCTTTAAACACTTTGAAGAGATTTTGAATTTTTTGCCTATTACTTCCTCTACTTCAATGCCTGTAATATCAGCTTTTGGTGAAGTAAGAGTTTTGGAAGTTTGTTTTCTCATGTTGTTTTTCTGCTAAGGGTTGAAGGACAGTTCGGGTAGGAAAACTCCGCTGTTACTGTGGAGATTTCTTTCATAATGGTACATCTCCTTGTGCTGTGACCTTGGCTTTCATTTTGTTCTAGTGATCATGCATCTTTTCAACCTATACAGGGTAGTGAGATCAGCCCCATTTGCTGTGTTGTGAGGGGAGACCAACCACTGGTTGTGGATGCTGTTTGACTTCCATTCCTTTTGTTTTTCTACTCTTCTTTTTAGTCTTCTTCACTGCATTTTTGAAATGTCAAAAAAGCTCCAGTTTGTAAACTTTCTTTTTTCCTTAGAGAGCCAAGTACAGAGACCTTAAGGATACAGACAGAATGCCCTTCTGTGAGGAAAGGATAGAGAGAGTTGTAAACAGAATCTGTTTTGCTCCTGTCACACCAAAATGGCAAGTTCGAGGTAAGTTCAAATACATTAGAACATATCAATCTCAGAATCTTTAAAGTTCCATGTTGTCCAAAGTCTCTAGATTGCACTAAATGTCCAGTGCATTCAGTGGTATCCAAGGACTTTTCTCTTCTCCATATTCTGGAATGGTTTCACTTCCATCTCAGATGATTTTATTTCAAGCTCATCTGAAAGTTATTTTTCCTCAGGGTAATGGTCATACTATACAAGATATATCCTAATGGTAGAAACTCTTAATGGCAGGGTAATATGCCTCTAAGACAAATAGCACAAAGAAATTCCTGAATACACATTGAAGAAAAACTAAATGCCTCTAGGCACAATGCAGTACAATTGCATTTAAATTTTGCCTGCAAAATACTTGCTGCAATAAAGAGCCCAAAACATGCTTCACTGTCTTACACAAATCCTAAGCTTACCAATGGATTATGTTTTTAAAATAATTAATCATTAATTGATCTAAGAGTTGCTATTTGAAATTTTTCATGGTTTCTCAAAGTTAGTGTTGGTAGTACCTTATAAAGTCCTTGGCATCCTGAATATGTGCTGTGTGTAAGGCAAAGAGATTAGATGGATAATTGTTATACAGTTGTCTATTAGCCTTTGAATCTTCAAGTCATTAATAATGCATACTAGATTTGAGCAATTCTTACCATTATTTTTGACAAATAAGCAGATAACTAATGTGACTTTTTGGTTAGAAGGCAAAATTGGGGAAGGGCACCATCCGTTTCCGGTGGACTGAAGGCTGCCCATCGGCCCACTGTATCCCGGGAGTGGCGCAGACTCGACTGCCGGGCGCCTTCCGTTTCCGTCAGACTGAAGCCTGCCCACTGGCCCACTGTATCCCGGAGCTGTACAGTGAGGAATCAGGTACGGACCCTGGGCACTAGCCGCACCACAGGGGGTTGAGGGCCTCCGCCCAGCACCAAATCTACCCCGGAGCTGCATTGTGGGGACCCAGGCCCTAGAGGAGCTGGAGATATCTCCTGCGTCCCTCAACAGGAGGCGTGCTCCTGGAGCCGCACTGAGAGACCAGGCAAGATTAAAAAAAAAGGGGGGGGGGGGAATCTAGCTTCTATTTTGCCATCTACTCCTACATCCCTCTATTCACCTCTTGTCCCCACACCGTCTCCTATCTTCCTGTCAGAAGCAATACCCAGAAGTAAAAGATTCTTAGGCTGCCCTATTTCTTCTTCTGTACTATTATAAGAAGCTGTGCAAAGTCTCCAATGGTCTTACAGCATACAGTAGGTACTGTTGTACATATGCCCTTTTATCCTGTATTACCCGCTGGCATATATGAGGTTCTAGGGTATAGGTGATCTTCCTAAATCTGCTAACCCTATTTCATTCTCCTCCTGTCTCCCTAACTCCCTGATTCCCCAGTGACCTTTTATCCCCAAAGGGTTCGGGGGCTACATTTACGATCTGTATGTTGTATACACATTGCTGATTAACTCTAAATTCTAGCATATAGACATAGAGGTAACTCCTAAGTTCAAAGTCTCCAGAATAGAATTTAACAAAACTTTTTATCTGATTTACTGTGTTTAATACTGATATTGGCATTTATTGTATTGTAGTAACAAACATGATGTGATTGTTCTGCTCAAATACCTCCCATGATGTGTCAGAAGTGAGAAATCTCAAGGGTCATTACAGATTCAAGGAGGACCCCCCCAGGAAAGTGCCACATCCAAAGGGCCCCAGATAATAGAAAGAGACCTGCAACAAACATTGCCCTGTTATCAGGCAAAGAAGAGCATTAATAACAACGAAAGAGTAGAAATGAGAAAATACACAAAAAACCAGACACAAAGATCACCACCACAGGGAAATTCAGAGAAAAGGAAAATAGGGCAAACTGAAACTAAAACACCAGGACTCTTGGAGATGGTAACTAAAGCAGATCTAGTAAAATGGAAATCAGAACACATCTCTGAGATCAAAACAGAGATACTGTCCACAGTGAAAGACATCATTAAAGAAGAGATCAGCGAGATGATAGAATCCAAGATAGCAGAAGCAATGGAACCTTTTAAACAGCTTCAAGCAGAGCTCCAGGGAATGATGGAGAATGAAAGCTTGGGCAGTAGAATGAAAGAAGCAGAGAACCGAATCTCAGACCTAGAAGACAGCATAGCAGCCAATGAACAGGAAAGGTGTAATCTATGGAAAAGAGCAAGGGACCATGAGAAATCAATTCAACAGCTTCTAGATGACTCAAAGAAAAATAGTATAAGACTGATTGGAGTCACTGAGGAAGCAGGAGACAGTGTAAAAGAAATCAAAAAGCTATTGTCAGAGATAGCAACAGAAAACTTCACAGGAAAAGATATAGACATACAGATAAATGAGGCCTATCAGACTCCAAAATGCCATGACATAAAAATATCTACACCTAGACACATAATTATCAAGGCTCCAGATGTACAACAAAAGAATGAAATGCTGAAAGCAGTGAGAGAAAGGAAGAAAAACACCTACAAAGGGAAGTCCATTAGGATCACAGCAGACTTTTCAACACAAACACTCAGTGCAAGGAGAGCATGGGGGGAAGTATTTCAAGCATTGCAGAAAAACAACCTCCAACCAAGACTGTTGTATCCTGCAAAACTATCTTTCAGAATAGACGGGGAAATAAGATACTTCCACGACAAAGAACACCTGCAAAACTTCACAAATATGAAACCTGCACTCCAAAACATCTTAAAGAACATCTTAGAAAAAAAACACAGAAAATTCCATACCCACGAGACCCAGGAGAGTGAATTCATTGGGGCAAACAAGAAACTAAATAGAAAAGGGGAAAAGCAAGCAAGAAAAAAACCAAGAACAGGGAAACATGGCAGCTCTGAATATGTCCATATCAGTCATAAC
>PVIC010011450.1:0-41381 GCA_004025085.1 Thryonomys swinderianus | reverse complement strand
AAATTTACAAAAAAACAGAATGTCTTATGAATTATGTTCACTGCAAAGGAAGAGCTTTGGTGAATGAGAGGCTCAGAGACAAAAGTCATAGACACTGGCTTTGAAAAAGTCGTGTTATCAGAGATACTCATAAAACATGACCAGAGGAGAAATAATATCCGTATTCATAACTATGAAATGGATACTCGTCAGTAACCTTCTGCTGCTTTTAGTACAGGACCCCCCGTGACCCCCTGGCCCTTCCACGCTCTTCCCGGGAACTTTCTCCTTCCTGCCCTGAGCAGGGCCCTCGGCCTCCAGGCTTCTCCTCCGCCTCCTGCCCAAGGGTTGCTCTTCTCCTCAGTCAGGCCCTTCCGAGTCCAGGCTCCGCCTCCCGGGACTTGGCTCCATTTCCCAGGATGCCACGGGCTTCCCCTTCAGTGCATCTGTCCAGTCTCACCATTTTCCTCCTGTGTAGTAATAAAAGTGACATCAGAGCCTGTTCCTCAGCATTTCCCTTAACTGCTGAGGAAGGTGCGGCCTGTTTGTTCCGCTGTGTCCAAGGAGGACGCGGGGCTCTTGTGGGGACAGATGGAGGTGGGGAGTGATGGGGAGAGGAAGGGAGGGACCAGCAGACCCCAGACGGACTGGCGCTCCAGGGAGGGGCTGTCGCCGAGGTCAGGGCAGCGGGGACGAGCTGTGACCCTGGAGTCTCCTGGGAGTTCCTGGGGCAGGGCCCGGGTCACCCGTGTCCGGGGTGAGCAACGGTCTAGGTTTATAATGATATGGTTGTCTTAACGCCTCTACTTTCCTCTACCAGGAATTGAACTCAAGACCTTGCACGTGCCAGGAGGACACGTTAGAGGTCGTACTATCCTCCCTTGATCTCCTTGACTTCGCGACGAGGATCAGTCAGTTGGGTTTCTAGCTCTGAAGCCATGTTCTGTCACTTCAAGATGTTAATGAGCAGGAGCGGTAGAGCCACTGGTGGAGGACTAAGTATTGTTTTAGGAACGCTGACGTCTCTCTGTCCTCATGTCGTTCCTTCGTCTGTCTTTTGCCATTGCCTCTTGGCTGATGTGAAATTCCCACCACCAGAAACCACTCTTCTGGACCAGGGAAACGTGGAGATTTCTTTCTGGAAGGAAAGGAAGCCCGTGATGTGACTAGAAGGACAGCAAGACCCAGGAACCTTCTCCCAGGAGCCAAGGCTTTCGTTTCTCTTCATATTAACTTGGTTTTCTTTTGGCACGCACGACGAAGCACACGCTGCGGAATCTTGGACAGACAGTCCGTAATGTTCGGGATGGAGAAAGTAAGCAAGTGCTGAGGCCAAAATGAGCTGGCAGAGTGACTGGCCTCGGGAATTGGAGGAACGAGGTCTGAGTAGGGATCTTATTTTCAATGCACTGTCAGATTTTCCTTATATATTCCTCATCATCACCTGTTGAGCTAGGAAAGAAGAAAACCTAGATCAGCTCTATTTTTAAAAACTTTAAAGACTGTAATAAAAACAGAACAAAACTTAGGCCCAGATAAGCTTAAATGACTTACCAAGAAAAATGGCTGGGTAGGCTGGCCAAGAAGGAGAAATGGTAGACCTTCCCGTCATTACTGTGTGGCTTGGAGTGGGCCACTTTGGTATTCGTGGTTCATTTCCCTTTCCTCTTTGTGGTGTAAAAGAGTCTTTGAGAAATATGTGCCAGATAGTTCTAGAAATCCCTTTGAATTTATTTTTTGCATAAAATATTAGTAACCCACTTTTCCAGTTATTTGGCTGTAGTTAGGACTCATCGCATGCTTAGTTTTCTTTCCCTTGCTTACTGAGCAAAAGAAATGAGAGCGGCAGGAGGCGACCTGGGAGGGTATGACGTTGCAGGACGATCGAGGCGCGGCTTCACGCTCCTCTGATGCCTGCACTGCCTGAGTCAGGGCTCTCCAGAGATCCAAGCCACTTGAACACATACAGATCTAAATGCTCCTTCACTTACGGTGGAGTCAGACTCCAAAAAGACCATCGTGATGGAAAATATTGTGAAGCTAAAAACGCATTTAACATGCGTAAGCCACAGAACATGGTAGCTTAGCAATACAGAGCACCCAAGGCTTCCTGTGGTCAGGGTGTGGAACTGGAAGTGGGTTCCTGTCCCCACCCGGGAGAGAAGGGTGCTGTCTATTCTTAGCCGGGAAAAGATCAAAAGTAGCACTGATAATATAGGTTCAGCTGAAAATGTCTTGCTCTCCTACATGGGGACTGCCTATACTTTTATTTTTATTTTTTAAATTTTTTTGAGATAGGGTCTCGCTTTGTAGTTCAGGCTGGCCCTGAGCTCACTATGTAGCCCAGGCAAGCCTCGAACTCAGGAATCTTCCTGCCTCTGCCTCCTGAGTGCTGTGATGACAAGCGTGAACCACCATGCCTGGCATTGTAGAATATGGTACTGATTGCTGGTGGGCGTGAGTCACCACGCCCAGCATTGTTATATGTAGTCACCAGGGATCAAACTCTGGACCTTGTGCTTGCAAGGCAGGCACCAGAACCACTGAGCTAAATCTCTGGCCCAGCTTATACATTTTTTAAGGACATTGGCCAACCTGATTATGGAGGTTAGGAGCTCCCGGGATGGGAGAGCCAGTGATGTAATTCAATCCAGGTCTGAAGGCCTGAGAACCATAGATTGGTGTAACTCCCAGTCCAAGAGCAAAAGCCTGGAAACTGGGGGACAATCGTGTAAGTGTTGGGGTTCTAAGGCCCACGAACTGAGCTCTAGTGGGCACGATCAGAAGATAACTCAAGAAGAGAGAACATTTATTCGCTTTCCACTCTTTTTTATTTCGGGGTCTCTGAACCCTCAGTGGCCTGGGTGACGACACATTGCCAGGATGAATGCTCTTTACCCAGGCTGTGGACTCGAATGCTGATCCCTCCCAGAAACACTCCAGGGCTGTATCCAGACAGAGTTTCACCCGGTATCTAAGTCTCCCTTGGTTCCCTCAAGCTGATGGGTAAATTAAACATCCCACTTCTAGTAGGATCACTGGCCATTCTGGCGTCGCTGGGACCAAGCAGGATGTGGAACTGTTCACCAGGGTGAGTTTGCTGCCTCTCTCTCTACGTCTTAGCGTCTCTTTTTACAATTTTTAATTAGTTTTTATTTATTTATTTATTTATTTAATTATTATTTTTTAAGACAGGGTCTCGCTTTGTAGTTCAGGCTGGCCCTGAGCTCACTATGGTGCCCAGGCAAGCTGCTGCGAACTCAGCAATCCTCCTGTCTCTGCCTCCCAAGTGCTGGGATGACAGGCGTGAGCCACCACGTCTGGCATTGTGGTATGCGGTGTTGATTGTTGGTGGGCGTGTCTCCATGCCCAGCATTATGTGTGGTTACCGGGGATCGAACTCAGGACCTTGCGCTTGCGAGGCAGGTGCCGGAACCACTGAGCTAACCCTCTGGCCCTAGTTTTTATTTTTTTATTTTTTTTTGCTTTTGAGACAGGGTCTCGCTTTGTAGTTCAGCCTGGCCCTGAGCTCACTATGGTGCCCAGGCAAGCCGCCGCGAACTCAACAATCCTTCTGTCTCTGCCTCCCGAGTGCTGGGATGACAGGCGTGAGCCACCACTTCCGGCATTGTGGTATGCGGCGCTGATTGTTGGTGGGCGTGTCTCCACGTCCAGCATTATATATGGTTACTGGGGATCGAACTCAGGACCTTGCGCTTGCGAGGCAGGCGCCGGAACCACTGAGCTAACCCTCTGGCCCTAGATTTTATTTTTGACAGGACTGGGGACTGAACTCATGACCTTGTGGTAGCAAGCTGAGCTAGATCTCTGACCCTCTTTTTAAAAATTTTAAATATGTAAATAAATGAATAAATAGTTTGTGGTACTGGGGATTGAACTGGAGCCCTTGTACTTCTCAGGTAGGTGTGGTACTATTTAAACTAAATCCCTGGCCCTCTGTCTCTTTCTTATATAAGGTATTTTTCAGTTTCCTATCCAGCTTTAGCAAATTCACTGTTTCTTCATTAAGAACCACATGAATTTTGGCTTGAATTTAAAGACAGTTTGTGTGAAAAACAGCATAAGAGACTTATATGGCACTAGGTGACTTGCTCCTAAGGTAACGTTGTGTTAGGAATGGAGTAAGTTCCCGGAAGTAGCAGGTTCCATAGCGGTTGGAGCTTACACAGGATTATAAGTCATCGACAGTATAGATGTTGTGTAAATTGTTATTTGTTATCTATTACCTGTACCCCTTTTATACAGGCTTCGAACTCACATCAATCTAATCTTCCCACAGAAAGATCGTCAGACTCTTATCTGTCAAATATCTCAGTGAATGCTCAGAGTGGCTTGGAAATGAACAGCCATTTAAGAAAGCCAAACAGAAGGCAAATCGGGGTACTTCTCTGATAGTCATCTTTCCATTACGGTAACAAAATGCCTGAGATAAGTTGAAAGAAGGAAAGGTTTAGCTTTGGAGGATTCAGCCCACGGTCAGGGGGTCTCTTGCTTTTCGCCCACGGTAGGAATGCAAGCTGGAGGAGCTGTTCCCCTTACTATACCCATGAAACAGAGAGAGGAAAGGCCCAGGATGCCAGCGTCTCTGCCAAGGCCGTGCCCGTGAATTCACTTCCTCCCCGTGTGTCCTGCCTCTTAGAGCTCCCACAGCCTCTGCACAGCACCATGATCAGGACCAACCCTTGTGTGCACAGGGCCTGGGGTAGGTGCTGACCCCCTTGAGTCACAGGCAGCTTTGGCAGAGGGTCTCGAGGCTGGGTATAAAATAGCACAAGCCCAATTTCCGCCAGAGGCCGAAGGACACCAGCCTGCATTTTCTAGGACATGTTGCGTGGAGGGCAGAGAAACTGGGTAAGAAGATCCCTTTGGGGAGACTTGTCTAGTGAGTCAACAGGTCTCCCAGGGGGCGAGGAGGGAGGAGGCCTGTGGTGGCTGTGGGCACTCGCACGCTGTGACCAGTGTGACAGGCTTCAGGGCCCACTGGAAACTTGACCCGTGTCCCCATAGCTGGGACTGCCTGTGCGTGATTCCCACTCACCCCTGCGAGGACCGAGGCGTCACTGGCTGCAAGATGAGGGTGCAGGCTTTTCCTGGCGGGCACAGGGGGCACTGGGGCTCAGTCAAGGAGCAGGACCAAGCTTGCAGCCAACCTCTGATTCCTCGGACGGCGGTGGAAACCCAGCAGAGAGCGTCTGGGCTCACTGCTAAACGCACACGCGGTTAGATTTGGGGTCATCAGTGACCAGCCAAGGAAAAGACGCCTTCATTTAGAAGCTGTAAGCTTCTGAGTGAAGTCCAGGGCTGCTCTGCTGAATGGAATGCTAAGTCCGGTCCGCCGCCTGGGGCCCGTCCCACGGGCTTCCCTCCCACCCGCTCTGGAGAGGCGAGCGGAGGCTGGGGTGCAGAGAGCGGGCCCACGTCCCCTGCCCTCTCCTGGCACGCGGGCCTTCCCGGTCCAAAGAGTTCCAGGCTGGCGAGAGGAAAATCTGTGCTAAAGGAAAGTTGGACATGTTGATGATTTTTATACTACTGACTATTTTAATTGTTCAAACATAACTTCTTGGGACGGAGAGTAATCGGAATCATCATGAGAATAAGGTTACCAAAGCTACAATTACAGTTTAAGATTTCATCCCGGGGATGGACAGGAACACGGATTACGGTTAAAGGGGTACTGTGGAGGGGGCGCTGGTGAGTTCAGCCTTTCAGTATCAGCTGCCGTTCGCAAAGAACTGGCACTGCCCTGTTAGATGGCACGAGTCGTTCCACATTCGTGAAACTCTGGGAAGCGGAGCATCATTTTCCTCGTTTCGCTGGTGCGGAAGTTGCAAGCCAGAGAGCCGACGTCGCTGGCCAAGCCGCACGCACGGTAAGGGGGTGCCGTCGTTTAAACCCAGGCGAGCGGCCCGGAGCCCCGCTTCCCCTGCGTGAACCCGGTGGCAGGAGACGCCGAGGGGCTCGGGGGAAGGGGTTCGAGGAAGCGTGCGGGGCCGCGAGCCTCAGAGCAGAGCCTGTGGACGGAGGGAGCTGCCGGAGGCGCCCGGGGCTGCTGCCGCGAGCTCGGCCGGGGCCGCCGTGTCCGCCCGCTCGGGGCGGGTCCAGGAACGGCCTCCTTCTGCGCCTCTCACTGAGTCCCCCACTCTTTGGCTTCTGCTTTCGCTGCTGCCATCTGTGCACGTCTTTCTTGCATTTCAGGGTCTAATATTAAAAGCCATTATTCAATTATATCTTCTTTCAGCTCCCAAATGACACAGCATCGAACCTAAAAGCTTTCTGGTTAAGCTGCTGCCAAACACCTTTGACGCGTAGCGTTCACCTTTGTGTTCCGATGTCGGACGACAGCACAGCCCCGAATGTACCCAAACTCCGGGATCTGATTAATCACTTCGCGAAGGCTTGATTTCCATAATAAATTACACATAATGAAGCCTACATTAATTTTAAAAAGTACGTGGCTGCATTATAGCAGAGTTAAACTTTTTCCAACCTTGCAAGTCAGAGAACAAAGTCAATTTCTAAGAATTCTATTACTCCCACACACTTTGTATAGTACTATGATAGAAGGAAAGTTACTTTCTTGCGTTAATGTAAAATGTAATGTCAAAATAAGGAGGTTGCACTGAAGCTTCCATTAGGAAGCCTACGCAATTTAGTGGCTCTTTCTCTTTCTCTCCTTTGGGGGCGTGTGGCTGGAAAGACAGTCCCCGCCCTCTGTCACCTGTGAGACTCTGTGGGTGGAGGAGGCACGAGCCGCTGGCCACTCAGCGTCACCCACCCGTGAAGGGCCGGTTTCTCTTCCTCACTCACTGTTGTCATCTCTGACCTTCCAACCTAGAACTGCATTTTAAATTAGTCTGCGATCCCAGCACTCAGGAGGCTGAGGCAGGAGGCTTGCCATGATTTTGAAACCGGTCTCAAAGCCAGCTGGACTGGACAGTGAGGCCCTGTCTCAAAAACAAAACAAAACAGAGTAAAACTAGGGTAAGGTCAGCTAAAAATTCTAAGTTTTTCTACATTCATTTTTTTTTTTTTTTTTGCTTTTGAGACAGGGTCTCGCTTGTAGTTCAGGCTGGCCCTGAGCTCACTATGGTGCCCAGGCGAGCCACTGCGAACTCAGCAATCCTCCTGTCTCTGCCTCCTGAGTGCTGGGATGACAGGCGTGAGCTACCACTTCCAGCATTGTGGTATGCGGTGCTGATTGTTGGTGGGTGTGTCTCTACATTCATTTTTATTTGAAATAAAATAACGATTACATGTCAGTGTAGCTGTATAGGAGCCATGTAAGTGTACGAAGCCCTCTCCAAATTCTGTTAGAAACTCGGTTAGGTGTGGAAGGAGGATATGAAAGCTGAGGACCAGAAAGAGACACCACCAACCGTCCATTCAGTTACGCTGTCCCCCAGGGTTTCCTGGAAGTTCCGCGGTTGTAACCAGAGAGCGGAAGCCCCTGCTTTGTCCTCACGCCACAGCCGTGCTCTTCTTCACTGACCCGAGCTATTCCTCCTCCACTGACGGTTGTATTTGTAAGTACTACTTTGGATAAACCAACAATTGTATTAATGTGATACCTGAATTTTATGCATTAAACAGTTAACTCATGTATTATGATTTTGATTCCTGTCTTTCATAATTCCATAATGAAATTTTCTTGTTTGATTTTCATGTTTTCCTTCGATTCTTTCCACATGTGTCATCAGAACTCTCATATATCAACTTTATTTTCCAAAAACTCAAGTATTTCAGAATATAATTTCTTTTTTTCCTTTGTTTTTTAAAATTGAATTCTTTATTGGTACATTTTATATACAGCTCACAATCACACTCAACATTGGGGAATTTGTACCAGTATATGACAGGAGTTAAGTCTCATTTTTACCCATATCCCTACCCACCCCACAATCCCCACCCCCTTTATGCATGTTCTCACGTTGTAGTTCAGGCTGGCCCTGAGCTCACTGTGGAGCCCAGGCAGGCCTTGAACTCAGCAATCCTCCTGCCTCTGCCTCCCGAGTGCTGGGATGGCAGGCGTGAGCCACCACGCTGGCCTATAATTTTTTTATAATATACATTTAAACTGACATTTAGAGGTACGATTGATCAACATCAGGTTTATTGTGCTGTTGTAATATCCCCCAAAAGAAAGCAACAAGATACTAGTCACTTTTAGAGTTTTATTCCATGAAACAGTTGTGAAAGTCTGTTGCTCGGTATGTACCCTTGAGGTAGGAGATCAGGGCACCGTGAAGCCGACCGGGGAAGTGGGGGTGACCTGTAAGTGACAAGAGTCTATACATGAGGTGCGGTTCCCAAAGCCCACCGCACGGACTTCTTGCGAGAGCTGGAGCAGGTTCTCCACAGGCCAGGCTGCACTTGGCGTCCCGGGATCCCAGCTCCGCCTCCCAGTGCGCAGGCGCGGCAGTACTGGTTTCCTGGAGATCCGGACGCCGCACGGATGGGGCTGTTGCGCATGCGTGTTCTCCATCCCGGGCCGCTTGTCCCAGTCACTGCGTGCGCTTCCGGTTGTGTTTCCCCCTTTGCTTCTGGCCCGAGCTCACGCTGCAGAGCCACCTGCCCATTCTTCACTTGTGCTTTCGTGAATAAACTGTGCTACTGGTTTTTACTCCTTTCATTCAATTCTTTGTTCAAGGTATGAAGAACCTGAAATCCAATTCTGGAAGGAGAGCCCAGCAGTCCAGAAGCTGCTAATGTAAAAGCAGGAAACCTGATTACTACTGTACTCCTTACTGACTTTTTAATTAATTAAGTCGTTGCGTTTTGGTACCAGGGATCAGACTAAGAACCTTGCACTTGCCAGGCACGCACAGAGGCACCAAGTCACAGCCGCAGCCCAACATAAACAGACAAAAGAATTAAACATACAATAAAAGTAAACTGTCAGATTTGGACTTCAGGCCTTCATTTTAACAGATGTTTCCAACATTTAATTAATAGTTTGTGATCTATCTAACATGGCGATTTCACGTGACTCGTGTTAAGAACAGTGCGAGGTCTTGGTCTCTGTGGCCCCTTGTTCCTCACTTCCCAGAGGATAGAGAAGAACAGAGCTGGTTTGTGAACTCACCGTCAAGCTCTTAGAAGAGCAGAAAGAACAAAACCTTCCTAAGAGCTACACAAAACTAGGATGGTCAGCACACACACTGGAAGTACATTTACTATGGATTTATTGTTCTGAAGACATATTTTGTTTTCCTATTACTTAAGTGGTTTGAATTTGGACATTTTGCCAAAGTCCTATGTGAGAGGCACTTTAAAAATGGGGGGAAAATCTCCCTAAAGTGTAAACAAATAAAAACATTATAAAGTGAAAGTGTCTGCAATGTGCCTTTTTATTTTCCCGGTCACATAGAGAAGTCTTTAGCCTCCTGGGTACATAGGTATTCAGGGCTTAATTAGCTTCTGGCTAGCAAGTCTTCAGAACAAAAATTGGTCTCTGTGTTAAATCTTTTTGCTGGAAAGCACAGGGCCAGCGTGAAGGTAAACAGGCTTCAGTCTGAAACCAGAGCATGGAATCCAGTAGTAATGGCTTAGTCACGCTGCTTTTTCCAGGAATGATCAATAAAAGAGGGGAAGTCGAGTCCTACTTTGAGCACTAGAGTTCAATAAAGAATAAAGTATAAGAGCTGAAAAAGAAATCAGAACGGTACTGCCTGGAAGCCCAGATTGGTATGAAAAGTCCACATTGGGGACTGTGATGAGGAATGAATGAAAAGAAACCTGTTCCATTAAAAAGGTGTTTAAGGGGCTTATTTTCCCCCAGCATGGATGCATATAAATTCCATTAGTGTTAATAGGACCGAAATGTGTGACTCAAGGGCAGAATACAGTGTCTTGTGTATGTATGGGCAGATGGGGTCTAGGAAAAGTCCATTAAAAACCACTGAGGGCAGGTTAGGAGTCTAATAGACTTACAGGTACCTGCAAGCGAGGCATTTAATTTTAATTAATGGCATAATGTGGTTTTCTTTTACTAAAGACAAAGATCATTCAAATGGCAAAGGGAAAATAACTTCAAATAAATCCAAGCACAGCTCTGAGAATCATGGCTCAAAGTTATTCTTGCACACCAGATGGTAGAATTGACCCCTTTGCGCAAGGTTTATAATTTGCATTCAAATTGGAATATTAAGTTATAGAAGGAATTCAGATCCACTGCCCATTTTTCGTAGCCTTTAAAGAGAGGAAGAAAAGGTTGAGGGGAAGGACGCGGTGGGAGGAGAGAGAGAGGTAGAGATCGATTCTTTTATATAGAAACAAAACGCTAGCTTTTGGTGACTTGCAAAGAGAGCACAGTAAAGCTAGGTTTTCTCCCCCCGGGGCTACGGGTTGAACCCAGGGTCCTGCTCACCTGAGAGCCCTGCCCTAGGCTGTCCGCTTAGAGCATAAT
Source organism: Thryonomys swinderianus (assembly GCA_004025085.1). NCBI lineage: Eukaryota > Metazoa > Chordata > Mammalia > Rodentia > Thryonomyidae > Thryonomys > Thryonomys swinderianus. Next base: position 30,976 of record PVIC010011450.1, on the reverse strand, counting down.
GACGTAGACCTCCTGAGCGGAGGTCTCCTCACTGGGGTAGAAATCTGCTTCAAGAATAATTTGAGCTCGGTTTGCTGCAATCAAATGCAGAATTTCAAGTAAACGGTGACGTGTTTTCTTCATGGAGGAAAGCTGGGGGTTAACAGTACAGGTTTTCTTTATGAGTACGTATTGCCCCATCCGTTATTTGAAACAAGATGTGTTCTCGTCCTGCGCTTCCTTCCACGTCAGTGTACGCACGGAAGAGGTGCGCAGACGTTTACGTGGAGAGGAGCGCGGGGACGGCGGGGGGCCTGACACGGGACACGTCTGCCCCGGTGCGGGCTGGTCCGTGGGGCTCGGGCCCCCTCCACTTTGGAAAAGCAGAATTGACCACTGAGAAGTGCTTTAGAGGGGAATGGAATACCTGAGAATTTATATGACCTCTTTCCTAGTAAAAAGAACTGTATTCCGGATGAAGAATGAGGGCGAATTCTCTTTCAGATGAATTTAATGAGAAGCAGATCCTAGAGGGACTTGATGTCATGACTTGCGCTAAGCTTTAATCTTCACCCAGATTATGGCCCTGAAATCGTACTTCTTGCTGTAAAAGCATCTCTGATGTTGCTGTCTCAGTCCCAGTCACTTTATTTTATTAAAAAAACATTTTTTTTTTAAAGATAGGGTCTGGCTTTGTAGTTCAGGCTGCTCCTGAGCTCACTGTGTAGCCGAGGCAAGCCTCAGCAATCCTCCTGCCTCTGCCTCCCGAGTGCTGGGATGACAGGTGTGAGCCACCACGCCCAGCATTGTGCTACATGGTACCAGGGATCGAACTCGGGACCTTGTGTTTGCCAGGCAGATGCTGGAACCACGGAGTTAAATCCCCAGCTTGCAGCCGCAAGGGAGTGTTATTGCTTCAGATCTAGCATAGCCAGACTTTAAAACATAGGTTTGTAAAATTTGCATGCCCATGAGTGGCTCCAGGTACACATGTGAATCCGGGACCTCTCCCCCGCGCCTGCTAGCATGTCCTGGCTGCATGGTGGCCAAACGAAGGAGCAAATGGAACCAGCAGCGCCTTTTCCCCGCCGAGAGTGCGCGTGGACAGCATCGCAGGCGTGAGTTTCAAGCCGGCATAAACAACCGGCCCCGGGAGCACAGAAGAGGGCGGTGAGGCTGAGGCTGGCCCACGGCGAGAGGCGGGCGAGCCGCGCAGGACTGAGCGCCCTAGGGCGGGGCGCCGGGCTCTGCAGGGTCTGGCGGAAGCAGCCGCTGCCACCGGCACTTTGAACAACTGGCCGTGGCCAGTGTGGGTGGCTGGTCTCCCCCGGACCCTGGCTGAAATCTGGCTGCTGGTCCGAGTTAGAAGCTGGGGATTTAGGAGGAATTAAAGTCTGTCTTTCCGTATGGGATGGTTATCAGGGACACACAAACGCAAAGACCCGTACAACATGACTGCTCTTCATGTAGAAGTTTTCCTCACATAATCATACCCCGTTCTTGAAAAAATATCTCCATTTTTCAAACTATACTCTCACAGGGAAAGCCTACTGTAACAAATATCATAGGAATGGGTTTATCTTGTCTTTTAATTTCTGTTTATCATTAATATAGGGATATAAGTACGAAGGACAGAACCCCAAGTGTAATTCTCACTGACTTCTTGTTTTACTCTCTGTTCAGGTCGCTGTGGCGAAACACCACAGGCTGCGGGCGGGTTGGTTACGGAGCAGAAACGTGTCTTTGTGTCTCTGGAGGCTGCGGGGTACCCGGCTGGTGTTCTGGCCCCCCGCGAGGGGACGGCACCCCCGTTGCCCGGGTCCCGCGGCCTTCGCCGCCCCGTCGCCCCGAGAGGCGCTGGATGGCAGCGAATGGGTCCTCGGCGTGGCCTACAGGCTGCGGGACCGAAGCAGCCCTGAAGCCGGGGGCAGCTCCTGGGCTCCCGGCGGACCCCCGGCTCTCTTCTCAGGCCTCTTCTCGCTCAGTGTAAGATCGCCTTACTCTGAGACTCAGCCCGTGGGTCCTCCCCGTCCGGCCCTCAGCGGGAGGAGACGCCCTGCCCACTCGCGAGCCCCCTTCAGCTGTGGAAAGCACTTCGCGGGGCCCGGGAGGGGCTCGCTCCCACGCGGCGGGCTCCGGCTCCCCCGTCCGCCCCCAGTGCAAGGGCGGCCTCGGCTTCCTTCCCCAATAATTCATCAAAATACAGCCGAGAATTTCTCTCCTTTTGGAAAACCAGATTGTCGAGTCTATACATCTTTATTTGTCCTTGCGAAAGTTTAAACATTTCTATTTTGTGTAGACCAGGGGCCAGATGAGTCTGTCCCTTCCCCAGGTGCTGTCAGTCCTTCCAGTGGAACAAAACGAAAGGAGAGTTACCCGTTTGGTTTCACAGACAGCAGCTGGAATATTCCCATCCCAGCAATGAGTCCGATTCCAAGAGAGTAATCGAGAAAAAGAAGGAAAAAAATAATACGCACAGATGTGAGTAAAAAGGACCCAAACAGATGCTGGCTGTAAGTGCATCTTATTAGAAATGACAATACATGTAAGTTATAAAAACCATCTAATTAAAACACAGTTGTCTGGATAAAACTAAGTTCATGGTATATGTTTATAATATATAACATATATACAGTATATCACAAACAACCCACCTTGCATGAAAGGAGCAAAGTATACTATGTAAACAGCAAGCTCAAGAAAGGTGGAATAGTTATGTCGAAATTAGGTAAAGCAGATGGCAGAGCATGAAATATTTTTAGAGATAAAGAGAACATTTTCATAACTATGAAAAGGTGAATACATCAGGACAATACAGTGACCCTCAGTGAGGATGTACTCCGAAACACAACTTTTAACTCTGTGAAATACAGTCCTTGACAGGAGAAAAGACACCCCGCACCCCTCATCTTAGGCATTGTAAGCCTCATCTCTCCATGACCGGTGGGAAGAAATAAACAAAAACGGGTTGAAGGCAGACTTGAACAGTACTATCAACCGCTTGTGCCTAATTGATGTTTGCAAAATACTGGATGGAACAACAGCAGAATACAAATTATTTTCAAGGGCATGTGGACCGCTTGCCAACCTGAGTAGCATATTGTCCGTGAACCGTGTATCAGTAGATCTAAAAGGCTAGGAGTCCTAGAAAACTCTAATTAAATTAGAAACAGTGACGAAAAGTGTCTCTCAAACAGATGGAAATTGAACGGGACAGTTCTATACAAACTATGGATTAAAGAAGAAATCACAAGAAATGTTCGAAAATAATTTGAACTGATGAAGTACACAAATCAGGAGGTGTGGGATGCAGAAAAGAAGCCTTTTGGGAAAAAGTTAAGATTTGAAACACTGTGATCAGAAGTCTGAAGTTCATAGTCCAAACTTTACCTTCTAAAACAGGAAGAAGGGCACAGAAATCAAAGCATGTACAAAAATAATATGTTAAAGACACAGAGAAGCCAACAAAAGTAAAACGAATGATAGAGATGAACTACAGATAGTATGGTCAACTTTATGCCAATGTATTCACTAATTTAAATGAAACCGGCAGAATCCTTAAAAGATATATAATACTGGCTTGAAAAGAAAAGGAAGATCTGACTAGCCCTTATGATAAGCTGAATTAGAAATTAAAGCCTACTTGCTGGGCGTGGTGGCTTGTGCCTATAATCCCAGTGCTTGGGAGGCAGAGGCAGGAGGATTGCTGAGTTCGAGGCTTGCCTGGGCTACACAGTGAGCTCAGGGCCAGCCTGAACTACAAAGCGAGACCCTGTCTCAAACCAACCAACCAAGAAATTAAAGCCTTCCTCCCCTAGGAAAACACCAGACTCACATAGCATCATATTATCAATCCACACAGACCCTCTTAGAAATCAGAAGAGCAAATGCTTGTCAACTTATTTTTATAAAATCAGGATTACTTCAACACCCAAGCCAAGCTAAACACTAAAAAATGAATTTAATCATCACATATAAAAAGAACCAAAGTTCTCAGTTTGGTTAAACATTCAAAATCCATCATCAGTATAGTTCATTATATTTATAGGCTAAAAATGAAAAGCCATTTGATCACTTAAATAAGAGTAGAAATAGTTTTCAAGAAAATCTAGCTTCTACTCATGACTGAGAAAGAAAACCTAGGAATGGAATGGAAATTTCTGATCCAGGTCATCTACAAAAACCTTGAAAATAATATCATGCAGATTATTGAAAAGGGGAATGCTTTTCTCCGACATCTGGAACGAGACAGGAACGATCATCGACACTGTCTGGATCCTGCCATCTGCTAGAATTTCCAGTCAGGCAACAAAGCAGGAGAACGAAACAAAGGAATACAATTGTTTCAACTTGCAGATAATATGGTAGTGCACACAGAAAATCCTAAGAACTTGAACCAAAACTCCCTACCAGAGTGATGCCTGGGTTTCATAAGGTCACAAGATACTAGGGCAATATTAATAAACTGGTTGTTTTCCAACTCCTTCCGGTGTTGTGTCGGGACTGAAGTTTGAAACTCAGGCCATTTTCAATTATACTAAAAACACTAGCTATGTAGGGACAAATTTAACAGAAAGATATTTAAGACCTATATAAAGGAAGTTACAAAAGCGGTGTTTCATGACATTAAAGAAGATCCAAGGAACGCGAGAGATCTATTCATGGGCTGAAAGAGTAGACGCAACACAATAGGTGTCCAAACCCAGATGGCTGGTTCTGTAGAAATTGATAAACTGATTCTAAAAGTTGACAAGGCAAGATTAAAAAAAAAAACTAGAATGGCTAAAATGTACAATTAAAGAATTTTTTTAAAAAAGGACAGAGTTTGGGCTGGAGGGTTAGCTCAGTGGTTCCAGCGCCTGCCTCGCAAGCGCGAGGTCCTGAGTTCGATCCCGGTAACCACATACAATGCTGGGCGTGGTGACTCACATCCACCAGCCATCAATACCACATACCATAGTGCCGGGCGTGGTGGCTCATGCCTGTCATCCTAGCACTTGGGAGGCAGAGGCAGGAGGATTGCTGAGTTTGAGGCTTGTCTGGGCTACATAGCGAGCTCAGGGCCAGCCTGAACTACAAAGCGAGACCCTGTCTCCAAAAAAAAAAAAAAAAAAAAAAAAGGACAGAGTTAGAGAACTTGAGTTTCTAGAGTTCATATAGTTAGTCATTTCACGATAGTGGTACTGGCATTCGGACAATGCCAGTGGCCCCTGGTCTGCGGATCCCAAACAAGTTTCCATGTAGACCTACTGTTCCCATGGTGACTCAGTGGAAAGAAATGATAGGTCAGCAACGGTGCTGGAACAAGTGGGTGGCGTCCATCTAGGGAAAAAGAAAGCATGAACCAGCCACACTCCATCCACTAAAACTCATGGAAATAAACCATAGAACTCAATATTTTCAAAACCAAAACCGTAACATTCCTTGGGTTACGTAAAGATTGCTTAGATCACTGACACCATGCGATCCAATAGAAAACATTGGTAAATTGAATTTCTTGAATTCAAATCTTCTGATTTCAAAGGACTGTTAAACCATTAAAATGCAAGTCGCAGAAGGGAAGAATACACTTAAACTACATGCTGGATAAAGGGGTCGGTCCCAGAACATGTAAAGAAGTCTCTCCACTCAACAAGGAGGAAAAAGAAAACACGAGAAATGGGCAAAAGCCTTTGGACAGGGTGCTGGCTCGGGGCTCGGGGCTGGTCCAGCGTTACCCTGGAAGCGAGTCGTGGAGTCGCTGTCTGGCCGCCCGGTCAGCGTGGATTCCCGCGCTCAGCCCGATGGTCTTCTCCTGTGTCATCGTTTAACTTTGCCTTTCTAGTCACCGTGCTGCTGGCTCGTCTTGGTAGAACGAGATCTTAAAAGTTCATATTCTTTTAAAGCCATCCAAACCTAGTCTGTGGGATAATAATCTCACTCATGAATCCACGAGGCATTGCTGACCCTGCAGCCCCAGAGGACCAGCCCGCTGTGTCTGACCGGGAGTCTCCACCTGGGGCAGGGCAGGCCCCGCGTGGGGGCCTCCGGCCAGCCGCAGCCGGTTCTCCGGGAGCTTTTGCGAGGCTCATCTCCTACGGCGGAACTCCCCTTCGCGCTGCACCGCTGCGCTGGGCTACAGATTATCCTCTGAAGTGAGGTGATGGCTCACCCCGCAAGCCCAGCGCTCTGGAAGGCCGAGGCAGGAGGGTCAAAGTCTGAGCCCAACCTGGGCGATTTAGTGATTTACGAAGGTCCTGCCTCAAAACAAAACCAAACACGTTGAGAAGGTAGCTCGGTGACAAGGTTCTAAGTTCAAGTCCCGGTACTGCGCGAGCACAGGAACAAGCCCCAGGCCCTCTGGTGAAGGGTGGCAGGCGGTTCAGCGTGCTGTACAGTCGGGGAGAGCTGCTGAGGCCTGAGGCTGGCGGTGCACAGACCCCGCAGCAGCTGGGCACAGCCGGGGGCCGGAGCTCTGGCGGCGACTCTCGCTAGGAAACCTTCCGGGGAGCGGCTCTCGCGGCCGGCTGTGCAGCACGGTCCGGCCACAGCACGAACACGCGGACCCCGCCCTGCGGGAGGACGTGGAGGTGAGGCCCCCGAGGGCCGTGGGCTGACGGACGGACGGACGGGCGGGGAGCCGGGTGCTGAGGCGGACGCTGGCCGTCCACTCCCGAGCCAGGGCTGGCCGCCGCGCTGGCCCTGGGCTGGGGGCGCGGGTGCCGCTGGGCCGGGAGGCAGGACGCCGCCCTGCAGCCCGGGCCTGCTCGCCAGTGGGCGGTGGGGCCGCCTGCCAGGTCTGCGCGCTTTCAGAAAGTGGAAATCCAGATTTTTTTTAAATGGGAAATCTCCTATTTTTAAAACACGGTGTGGGCCAAACCAAACACGTTTGTGGCTGCATTCAGTCTGTGGGCCACCGTCCCGAGGCCTCTGATTTATCGTCCTCGCAAAACATGACATTTCGGTTCCAGTTTGTAGTCTTGAGGCGTCTCATGTCACCTTCCTCCTTCCAGCCTGTTATTTCCACGCTCTAACTTGTCCTCGGGACTGTGACTTTCCTAACATACAACATGCTTCTTTTGCACTTTCCTGTCCTCTCCATGGCTTCCAGTAGGGCCTGAAACACACACAGAGCCCTGAAGCGGCCGCCCCTGCTCGGCTCATGCAGAGGGGGCTCTCAGCTTGCCGGTCCGGGCGTCGAAGCTCAGTTTACCAAAAGTCCGGGATCTGAAAGCCGTTTCAGGGCCCCTGTCCCCCCTTCAGGAACGGTCAGTGCCGCTTCGGCCCAACGTTACTGGGAAACAAACAAAAACATCTGGACAAATATAGAGCCATCTTACTCGCAGCACCAAAGGCCTGGCAGTGAACAGTGGGCTTGGAGAAGCAGCGAGAGCGTGAATCCTGTGATGGAATCCTGCGCGGTCGCCACCCCAGGGTGACACACAGGAGACGTGGAGCCCTCAGTCGCCCCTCGAGGCTCGGTCCTCGGCCTGCCCGGCCTCACTCCTGACACTAGATTCCGGGTCTTTCGGGGGGGGGGGAAACCGACGAGCCCTGCTCTGGTACGAGTCGTGGGGCAGCAACGCCTGAGGCCAGAGCGTCCCCTTTCCCCGGACGGGCTGGGGGTGGGCTTGTCCCCGCCAGCCCCTCCCCCTCGACCTGCTCTGCAAGGTGACTCTGCAGCGAAGGGACTCTTTCTCCACCTTTTCTGTGCTGCGATCGGTCCCAGGGCGGTGGCCCTGAGCTACAGCCCCGGCCCTGTTTGATTTCGAGGCAGCGTCTTGCTGACTTGCTGAACTGAACCCGCAGGCTTCGTGCTTCCGCCTCCCAGGGTCGGGTGACGAGTCTGCCCTCCACTTAGGCTCTAAGTAAAAGGGGTTCTCGAATTCACGGTGAACGAACCGTCCACACCTGCAGCGGGGGCTCAGCAGGAGCCGAGGCAGCACCGCGTTCATCCTTCTCTTCCGGGCCCCGTCTGTGCCCTGCTGTGGCCACGCTCCTGCTCCCGCAGCCAGAGGCCCAGGCAGGGCCTGTGCCCGCCCCATCTGCCACCCTTCCCCACCAGAAAGGCCCCCAGGCTCCTCTTGAGCTCACACTCCAGAGGGCATGACCGAGCCCTGGCCTCCGTGTGCCGCCCGGGAGCAGGGTGTCCGTACGCGTGTGGGGAAGTGCAGGGTGGTCTTGAGCCTGGGGCCCACAAGGCGTCACGTGGGGCTTGATTTTAGGACCAAAGCAGGTGACAGGAAAGACAGCAGCAGTAATTTTAGGAACTTTGTGAAGCCAGGCTGTGTAGAGCTCCCGGAGTGGCTTCGTTTCCATGACAACAGGAGGGCAGCCACGCCACGGGACAGAGTAGTGCCAACACCAGGCTGGTCAGACTTGGGTCCCGAATCGAGAACGTTCCCACTCGGGTGCCGGACGTGTAACAGAAGCCTATAACGCAGTGGTCAGGAGGACTTAGTGAGGTGGTCACAACGTCAGGCTGCCCGGCCGGTACCCACCGGCTCCTGCAGGGTCTGCTCAGTGCCACCCCACCCATGGGCACAGGCTTCTGTCCAGTGCCAACTTCTAGGACTTTTCTTAGTCACGTCTTAGACCAGACACGTTGGTGATGAGGCATAGTGTGTGCTCTGTTAACAATAGCTCAAAATCTCCCTACTTAGAGTAAATAAAGAAGATACCGAATACTTCCTGAAGCAGCCTGCACCCTCCGGAGAAGCCCCGCGCCTTGGTGAAAGGCGCTTCCGTCCTCGCTGCTGACAGTGTTGGGGCATCGGGAGGCGCTGGCGGACATGCAGGCCAGGGCGGACGCAGGAGAGTTTGTTTTAAAGATTTCCCTAAAAACGAACCCTAATTGCTGCCGACTTCCACTCCAGCTAGTACCCTCATCCGTGGAAGCTATGTGTAGGGCTGAGTGCTGAATTCTGATTGTTATTATTATTATTATTTTTCTTTTTGAGACAGGGTCTCGCTTTGTAGTTCAGGCCGTTTTCCTTACCACTCTGCAGAGCTGATCTCTGCAGGGCGAATTTCAGTCCTTTTTTTCATTTAATTTCTATCGTCGAAGTCAAAGCTATCACACACTCTGACTACTACCCTTTGTAAGATATTTTGTTACCTAATAGAGCAAGAGACTCCTTTTGTTCTTTGTGAAAGTGTTTTAGCTAATCTGTCATCACAAATGAGTTGAACTTAGTTGTTATATATTTTGAAATATGCAAAATAAAGAGGTGTGTGCATGAATATTCACAGAAGCTCTCTTCACTGGGGAAGTATTGGAAATAGCCCAAGTGTTCACTAACAAGTGATTGACAATTTGTTATATTCAAACAATGGGATGTTCCTGTCAGATTAAAAATAGAAAAAAATGCTAGTACCTAATCACACGGATACATTTCAAGACCATGTTGAATAAGGGGGAGCAGGCACTTGAGAACACCTCCTGGGTACTTTATATAAAGTTCTGGAGTAGGCAAAACAAACCTAAAAAGATACAGAACCTATCAGCTGCAGGACGGCACAAGGAATTCTGCAAGCCAGCCGATAGCCGATGGGGCGCCCTGGGCTACTCCGTCCTTATAGACTGAAGTGGCCTGAACTCTTGCTTTGGAGAGAGAAGCATCTGGAGTACAAGAGTGTGAACAGTTCTTGCCTTTTGGTGTCTATGGGTGAACAACTGACACTGTTTTTTTGTTTGTTTGTTTTGAGACAGGGTCTCCCTTTGTAGTTCAGGCTGGCCCTGAGCTCACTATGTAGCCCAGGCAAGCCTGGAACTCAGCAATCCTCCCGCCTCTGCCTCCAGAGTGCTAGGATGACAGGCAAGAGCCACCACGCCCGGCACTGTGGTATGTGGTATTGATTGCTGGTGGGCGTGAGTCTCCGTGCCCAGCAGTGTATGTGGTTACCAGGGATCGAACTCAGGACCTTGCGCTTGCAAGGCAGGCGCCGGAACCACTGAGCTAAATCTCTGGCCCCAACTGACCCTGTTTAAATGATGATAACACCCCAGGGAAAGTGTGCACACCTGGTAACGCTAGTACTCTGAGAAGCTGAGGCAGGAGGATCTCAAGTTCAGTTCCAGCCCAGGCGATTTAGCCGTCTCAAAATAAAAATTAAAAAAGAGGTGGGGATGTGCCAAAGTGTTGCCTTGGATTTCACCTCTGATAACACACACACACACACACACACACACCAGATAACAATAATATTAGTAAGAACTAAAATCTATGAGGGATTATTATATCTTCATATACCAAACCATTTATTCACAATAAGAAATGGCCATATATATATGTCTCTTTTGAGACAGGGTCTCACTTTGTCTGGCCTGAGCTCACTGTGTAACCCCAACAAGCCTTGAACTCACAGCAACCCTCCTGCCTCTGCTTCCCGAGTGCTGGGATTACAGGTGTGAGGCACCACGCCCGCCTGGTTAAATACCTTTATCCTTATGTTGTAGAGGAGAAAATGGAGACGCAAAGCAGTTAAGTAATTTACTTAAAATCTTGCAGTTAGGGAGACCAGAGCCGAGCCAGACGCCGACCTCCGGGGGACATGACCAGGAGCCGGCTCGTGACAGGGACACATTCCGTCTACATCACACTGCACGTAGGTGTTGGGGGGGGGAGGCCCCCAGAAGGTACCCCTTGCAGGAATCGGCAAACCTGTTAATGGATTAATAGCGATCATTTAAAGTTTGAGAAAAAATTCACCTTCTCCCTGCAAATGAAGCAAAACTGCAAACAGGGCCGGAGGTTTAGCTCAGTGGTTCCGGTGCCTGCCTCCAAAGCGCAAGGTCCTGAGTTCGATCCCAGTGACCACACACAATGCTGGGTGTGGTGACTCACGCCCACCAGCCATCAATATCACATACCACAGTGCCGGGTGGAGGAGGGCTGCTGGTGGCTTTCTTAGTCGTTGTTCTGCTCAATACTGGACACCCGCGGTTTAAAGGAGAGGTTATGGTGGGTGTTTGGGTCCCCGCGTGCACAGCTCTCGGCCCACAGCGGGCTGGTCCACGGCAGGGCAGCGCGGTCAGCACACTCAGGACGGGCAGGAAGCCGGGCTGTGGATCCGAGCCGCCCGCAGGGGGACCGCGTGCCTTGTGGCCTCCGGCTGCACAGGCGCCCACGTTTCTTGGCTTGCGACCCTCACACCTACAAAGCCCCTTCTCGTCTGACCTGCACCACTCTTGTCCCCGCCCCCCTTCCTTATGTAGGGGCCCCTGTGCTTACGCGGGACCCGGCCACAGAATCGAAGAAAACGTGTTTTGGCATGCGGGGGGCGTCACGGAGGTGGGCCGCCCCCCCATACCTGCCCTGTAGCCAGCTGTCCGCATTCGCAGCTCTTGATACCAGTTGAGGGCCAAGTGGAGTCAGCTGGACTAGAGAATTTTTAAGCGCTATTTTTACCTTTTTTTGAATCCTTCTCCACATAGAAGCCGAAATAACAACTGTGCTCTGATGAATCTGCAGCCGACACGGGTTCAAACCCCCAGAGCTCTGTTAATCCATGCATTCTTTGTGCTTGATGTGCAGAATCTACTGGGTTTTGAGATCTTAGTGCTAACGGCTGGTACATTTCTGAGGTATTGTGCCCACCAGAGACATAAAGCGAATCTAATCCTCTTTATCCTTCGGGATAAAGGCTCCAAATCCACAAAATTCCAGCTCTCTCTCTGCTAAGATCTGATGTCTCTGAGATCCGCACGGGTTGGTAATGGACCTTCTCATGACCGGTTTCCACCGGCCACGCTGTGGGGGCGTCGCACGCTGAAAGCTAAGCCTGAAACCAGGCGGCCGCTGTCAGGTTTGTGGCGACGCTGTGAGAGAGGAGCTTGTCGGGAGTGAGGGCTCTTGGCGGCCTCTGTGCCCCGCTTCATGGAACCCAGTGCAGGGAACATGCAGGCCACCGCCGAGCCAGAGGGGGGCGGCCTGCAAGACACAGGTGCTCATCCGAAGGAAACGGGAATTATCGAAGGGACTTAGCGAAGAAGAGGTGGGCAGGGGGGCTGGTGAGACTGACCCGTGGGCTTTTGGGCTCAGAGACAGGGGCAGGTGGCAGCTCTGTCCCGAGAGGGGCCTGGAGGGGAGCTCCGGACTGGGTTGCAGCTGGGATGGGTCATCCGGGGACGCGGCGGCAGGTGGCCCTCGGGGCTGAGGCTCAGGTGGTTCGGATCCGAATCCTCTGTGCAAAGGCGCCTGGGAGGGTGTACAGGAGAGAGGCCCGCAGGGGCAGCACAGGAGCCCAGCGGCGCGTGGAGAAAAGCCCTGCAAGGGGACGGTTAGGGAGGTAGCCGGGAGATCAGATTTAGGGGCCACAGTAGACACGGGCCGCGGGCTGACCATAAAATATACCTCAAACGGCAGCCATTCCTCATTGGATCGCAGGGCTGTGAGGCTCAGATTTTAAAAAGCGTTTGAAAATAGTTTGTAAACTGCTATAGCAGCGGACTCTCACTGGCGGTGCGCACGAGATCATAGGGAGGGCTTCTTGAAATAATCGTTGTTATTACAGGCGGCTGGGGCTCCTGATTTCTGGCTAAGGAGGCCTGGGAGTCCCGAGTTTAAGTGTGCGCAGTGCTTCTGAGGTTCGGGTCCTGATCCATCCTCCGCGAACCGCCGGCTACCAAACGGGAAACAGTCAGGGACACCCAGCGATCCCCAGTTCTGTGCCTCTCCCAGGACGCTGCGAAATGTCTTTCCTCCCGGCTCCCTGGCAGCCGAGAGGCCGCAGGAGAGGGCGGCTGGGGCAGGGTTTTGTAGGTCGCTTATGAGGCGAGCAGGGACTTGCCGTCTTTGGAGAGGCCCGTTAGAGACACTGTCAGCTGCCCGAGCGGGAACCGCATCAGGAAGTCAGGGAAGAGGAAACATTGACCTCATTTTTCAGTCTTTTTCTAAACCCGGAGGAACGAGCACCTGGACACTCCCTTTTTCAAACCTACAAAACAGGGGATCAGGAAAACGCATTAGCACCCTCGCTGGGACGCGGGCTCCGCGGGGCCCGGACGAGCACGCGGGGAGGGCTGAGAGCTCGGGCCGGGAGGCCGCCCGGGGCGGAGGGCGCGGGAGCCGGTCCGCGCTGCGCCCCCGCCGGCTGCAGGGTCCGGGCGGCCGAGGGGCCCTTTCCGCCGCTGCACACGCTGCGCCGGCTCGGCCTCCGCTGCGCTGAAGTTACTCCGGGGGCGACGGGGGCGCCGAGCTCCCGTCCAATCAGGGAAGCTGCTCCGGGAACGGTATTTGCATATATTATGCTAATAACCGACCCCCCCCCCCGCCTCCCGCCCCGGGGAGTTGCCGGGAGGGAGGGTGGGAGGGGCGAAGATCAGCAACTGTGCCTCGAGGCGGGCTGCGGACTGGGGGCGGGATAGGGGCGGGGCCTAGGAGGGGAGAGGCGGGGCCGGGCGGGCCGGGGCGGGGAGTCCGCCGCGCGCTCCGGCACCCGGAGGGTATTTAAGGCTCGCACGCGCGAGGACCGGGAGACGCTCCGGCGGCCTCGCTCCTCCTCGCGCTGCCCCGGTTCGCTCGTGGGCTGCGCCCTCGCGGCTCTGCACCCAGGCGGGACTCGGGCCGCGCGGACGGAGCTCGGCGGGCAGAGACGCGCACGGCAGCGGAGCAACAGGTCGGAGAGCGGCAGCCGCCTCGTCGCCGCCGCCAGGTGGGCGTCCAGGTGCCCCGCGTGATGCGCCTCGGCCTCCGGGGCCCGCGCTGAGCCCGCCGCACAGCCGCTCCTCCGCAGCCGCGGCCCCGCTCTCGCAGACCCCGAAGGAGCCGAGGTGCGCGGGGAGGCCGCCCGCCGCGATGCTGCCGAAGAAGCCCGCGGGGAAGGGCGCGGGGCGCGAGCCGGGGTGCGAGGAGCCCCCCGGCCGGCGCTGTGCCCGCGCCGCGCCCCCGTGCGCCGCGCTCGCCACCGTGCTGTCCGTGGTCGCCGCGGCCTCGTGTCTCTACCTCGGGGTCAGAACCAACGACCTCCAGGCCAGGATCGCCGCGCTGGAGTCCGCCGGGGCCGCCCCCGCGGGCCGCCTGCCGCCCGACGCCCTGGAGCGGCTGACCGCCGAGGTGCAGGAGAAAGTGGAGCGGCTCCTGGCTCAGGTGCGCGCGGGAACGCCCCGCACAGGTGTCGGCCTCGGCGTGTGCGGCGGGCGTGTCAGCTGCGCGTGGCGTGTATTTGTGCAAATGCACGTCCCTCGGGCCCCGCGGGGTCTTGTCTGTGTCTCCCCCTTCCCCTTCGTGCTGCTGCGGAACGCGCGCGGAGGTGAGAGGGACGGCTGCCGGCGGCGGGGGGCATCTCTGTCCTGCGGCTGGAGACCGGCCTCGCCCGGACGCCGCTGCTACCCCTCCCGACCTACGTGGACGTTAGCGCTGGAGGTGTTATTAATGCACCAGAGGCAGTCACTCCTGAGAGGAGAGTCAGCCCGTGTGCAGAATAAAACCAGCATCTCTCACCTATTGAATCTTCTCATATTGAAAGTTAAAAAAAAATCTAAAAGAAGCTTTATTTTTGGTGCAGTGCCGGGTATTCGTGAATGCAGAAGCATCAGAGGCGAGAATTGTTTAAGGATGGCTTGAGGGGAGCGTGGGGAGTGTTGGAAGTTGCTCACCAGGAGGGGAGGCTGTTGGGCTGACAAGGCCTTCACATACAAAATAGTGGCCGCCGTTTCTGAGCCTCAGTTTACCTGGAAGGCTGCATGTCAATGCCTGTTTTTGGCACTGACTGCTTACCCTAGACTGAGGGAGAGGTTGATGGTAGCTGAATGGGGAAAGGTGTTAGGTGAATGCAGCGATCTCGCTACCACGTCAGTGATTTTCTTTTTTTAGGAGCTGGGTCCAGTTACTTTTTGAAAGAAGTCCAAGTACATATGTAAATGTTAGTCATGCGCGTTCTCAGATGCTGGTGAATCGGGCAGTGTGGCCAGAGCCCCCAGGGAACCCATGTCTCCACAGTGATGCTGACGCCTTTCCTACCTCTTCTTCTACAGAAATCCTACGAACATCTGGCTAAAATCAGAGTCGCCAGAGAAGCACCTTCAGAGTGTAACTGCCCAGCAGGTAAAACGGAGCTTATTAACGAGATCTCTTTCACAGCAGTGCGTTTGAAATCGCAGGTCCTGTGCCTGTCTAGTCTACCTGTAATAGCAGTAGAGAAATAACGCAGACCCGACTTGCTTTAATAACATTGGCATGTCTCGGCCCAAGGGATGGCAAATAAAGCCGGATGGTACTGTAGGCAGCATACCGAGGTCTGGTAGGGGAGAGCAAAGGAGGTAGAATCCCTGTGGAAAACAAGGGCAGGATGACGTGCGAAGACAAAGGCTTAGGCTGGCAGATCAACAAAGTGTTCTTCCGTTGCCTGAACTGAACATCTGCTGGAAAGGACCGCAGGACTGTTGCGACTGACTCCCTCCCGGGTAACGCCGGACTGCTGCAGGTTTCTGTTTATTTAGTGCAGGGTTGTTAGAAAATACACGGGTTCATTTCCTCCCTATTCTGTCAAAAAATTCTTTCTTCTGTTAAAGGTGAAGACTTGAAGGACATAGTTTTTTAATCTTGAGTTTCATGTTACAGACTATCTTCGGTGGCTTTTTAGGAAAGGCTCCTATGTTTGCCATTTTTTTCTGTGTGGTGTTACGGAGCTACACTGATGATAGCAGAAGAAAAGCTCAGCGAGCCCCCCCACCCCGTAGTCACCAGGCTTCACTCACAGAGCTGAGGCTTGGCCCCACCTGTGGATGGATTCTGTGATACAAGCGTAAAACTCCCGTGACCCTCGAGGTGCTTTTCAGATGAAGGCTCTTAACGCCTTGAAGTGGCTCTCTTATATTTGCTTTAATGATCAACTACAGTGGACCCTTGATTTACGAACTTGATTGATTCCAGAGGGCCGGTTATAACTCTCATTGGTTGAAAGTCAGTACAGCTGAGGTCTGGATGTTTACCTGGGCACATGCTCTAGATAATGAGTGACACATGAATCTTCCATGAACCTAATTGCCCTGAGTATGTATGCCAGGCCAGTGTACCTTGAGAGTCCACTGTACACAGTAGTTAGGTACCTGAGACGTCCTCGCTGCCTTAGATCGTGTAAGTGTACTGTGTAATGTTTCTCTAGTGATGAATATGAAAGGCTAATTCTTTATTTTCTTATATTCTGAGATTTTTTTTTTTCTCATGAGAGCTTGTTTTGACCGGCACCATGCTTAGACATTTTAAATACTGTATCAACTGCAGGTTGTACAGCCCCCCAAAATTTACTGTTTAGTGTTGATTATAGTTTGTAATTGAAGACTTGATTAAGAGGATGTATTAGGTAACAGGAAAACACAGTATCAGCATTTAACAATGCGGATCTCATTCCTGGTGGCTTTATGCTGGGCAAGAGGCTTGGCTGGGTGTTCAGGAGCGGCTCTTCCTCCTAGTACGAGCGTCCACCGGCCGCAGGCTCCTCAGCGTGTGCACTGTTTAAACTCCCAAGACAGTCGGGAGGGTACAGGACCTCGTGGTCATGCCGTTTGCGCCCAGCACGATGAATTATTATTAGTGTACGCAAGGCACAACAGCTATGTTGGTCTCGAGGGCTCGGTACCTGTATATGATCATTTCCAATCCCTTTAACTCACCCATGTTTCCTGGATCTCTTTCTGTATCCCCAAGATATCTTCTTTCCTACTTGTCTCCTTTATTTCACCATTGTTTACAATTTAGGTTTCTCATATACAAGGAATTTTTGATATCCACTTTT
The DNA here is from genome assembly GCA_004025085.1 of Thryonomys swinderianus. Classification (NCBI taxonomy): domain Eukaryota; kingdom Metazoa; phylum Chordata; class Mammalia; order Rodentia; family Thryonomyidae; genus Thryonomys; species Thryonomys swinderianus. The sequence continues at coordinate 14,281 of PVIC010011450.1, read as the reverse complement.
CTTGGGCCTAGCATTTTTTTGGTACACATATTTTTATTTATGTGGAAAGCAGGTGGTGTTTAAGAGGCATCATAATGAGTTTGGTAAAAAGTAGGAAAGTGACCTCTACGCTCCGGAGTTCTGTTTCCTGAGAAGATATTACTGCTTCGTGGTATGCAGTCCAGGCTAGTCTTTGAGGTACAATTTGTAATTTGAAAGAACACAATTCTGTTGAGTTTGCGAGAGTGATTACTCGGGACTATTTTTCGTCTGAACAGAGCAATTTAATAAATGGTGATTTTCTTGGTGGTTTTCCTCTGGCAACACCCGCCTCACTTCTGGGCACCTCTGGTGTCTACATCGTGTTAGTGTTTACTTGGCTACTTGTGCAGCGACTGTGGGGAGGGTGTGTGCCGAGGTGGACTCGAACAGCTTTCCTGCTGACGGACCACACGCCCAGACACACTCCCTCCGCTTGTGCAAGAACCAGACGCATAAAAACAGGGGTTCTGTTGAAAGTGGTATCCTGGAGAAAACGAGCGGTGTTGAGTTCTGGTCAGGGGGTCGCTGCCTTAGGGAGCGGAGAGGTGGGCCGAGAGGATCGCGGGGGGTACGGCGCTTCCCACCTGGTTTGGCGCTGCCCTCGGTGTGCAGCGCCTCGGCATCGTCGTCACCCAGGCATCTGTCGCTCGGGCAGAGCGGGGCGAGAGTCCGTGAGCTCGGCTCGGGTCCTGTGGACGGACGCCCGCCCCTTGAAGTTGATACCCTCGTTGACAGTCACAGTCGCAGAGCCAAGGACTGGATAGCTGAGGAGTAAAACTGTTTGGCTGGGTTCACTGTAATTTTGCTAGATTGCGATCCCAAGGAGGCTAATCCAAGCGGGCTGCAAGAAATCATAAAATTTATAGATGTTTGGAATATATACACAGGAAAGGATCTCTGAGGGAGACGGATAATGGTGCTAAAAGGCCTCTAATTGTAGCAGAGCCTCTTTAATCCTCACGGACTAGAGAATTCGGTACTAGGCATTGCCGTTTGTATAGATAAGGAGCCGGGACTCGGCGTGATTAGTACGCTAAAGGTGAAGATTCAGGGCCGGCGCCGAAGAAATCAAGAGACCAAGCCCACTGAGCAGCGGAGAACGTAGATTTTGGAGTAGGAACTCTGGACTGGAATCTTGGATGTGCTACTGCGTACCTTCAGCCTTAGTAAAACGAGTGAACTGCTTCATGGCCCCCTTAGCTAAGTGCCCACAGCTAATGACACCGTTTTCATGGGGTGCTAATGTATGTAAACGACCTGACTCGGGAGTGGGAGTCAGCGGTGAGGACCAAGCACTGCTCTTTTTCCTGTACGCTACTTAACTCCGCGGACAGAACCGAGGCCAGGAGATGGCACTTGCTTGGAACCCAAGGGCCATGAACTGCAGGTTTTGGATAGAATACTACGCTGAAATACGAGCCCCTTGTTGATTCAGATGATCAAACTAGTCCGTATCTCTTACTGCTACATCCACGTACCGTGGTCTTTTATAGATCTTCCTACTAGCCTACTAAGTTACTGTTAAAGTTACAGGGAGTGCTTTGGACACCTTGGCACAGTGTGGGAGACAGAGGCCCAGCATGGTGGACCTGCACGCCTGGAATCCCAGCCACTTGAGAAGCTGAGCCAGGAGGACTCTAAGTTTGCGGTCAGCCTGGACAGCTGGGCAAGACCTACCTCAGAGTAGAACAGGAAGGGGTGGGATGTAGCCCAGTGGTAGAGTATTTGCCTGGCATACGTGAGGCCTTGGGTTCAGTCCCTAGTATTGCTGAAAAACAAAACAAGGAGTAAAAGGTCTTTATAGTTTTAATGGCAGGTATTGTAAAAGTTGACAAATAGTAGATGAACTATCTGGGTAATTTTTAGATTTACTTTCAAAAAGATTTATTGAATGTAATTTATAATTACAGAGTTTAATATCCGTAATATATTTATAACTGGGCCCCATCACCACAATCTAGCTTTAGATCACTTTTGTCCCCCTTAAAAATGTAAATTTCCTTTTTTTCTGAGCACAAGAACTCCGTTTTTAAAAGGTTTTGCTTTATAAGAAACCCTGAAATCAGATGCAAAAGCCCTGAGATATCATCAGAGCTTTGTGTAGCGGAACGTTCGCTTGAGCAGGCACTGAGGCCTGGATATCTAGCTCATGTTGGTGGCTTGACCTCCTAACATGTGACCTTCATTTGAGAGACTCGCCTGGCTCTTTGTGAGGGCTGGAGAACCGCCTTGGATTCCGTTCTTGGAGTTTTACATGACGTATGTGTGCATCCAAGGGTGTCTGTGGAGGAGCTCCTGTGAGCGGCGGAGCCGTGTTTAGGCCGGAGTTCCGTAGGTCTCTCCTCCGTGTGAAGCCTCTGCACGTGCTGGGTGCAGCGTGAATGGGAATAAAGAATCCACAGTCCTTTTCGCTTGGTCACTCCCACGTTTCACAAAGGCCCTGGTCCGTCCTCCAGAGCGAGGAATTAGCCTGCTGTCCGCGATGGGAGTGATCCTGAGGGGGCGGCCTTGTGACCCCTCCGGTTCCTCCGTTTCACTGAGATGATGTTGATCAGTGACATGAATTCTCAGAGGGGACAAGAACAGTCAAGGAAAACTGTAGGCCCAAATCCTTTTTGGTGTCGTAAATATTAGTTTTTACTTTTTTTCTCTGAAGGTGGAGTTTAGCTCCTTTATAGAAATTCTCAACAGGAGAAAACCTGGCTTCTGATGGAAACAGAAGCTCTTGCCATGGTTAAGAAGATGCCTTGCGTGGCCTCCCTGGACTGCGGCTTTCTGAGGACGGGGTGGGTAAAGGTGCTTGGTGGCTGTAGATGGGAACTGACAGCCCCACTGCAGCACACGGGTGACTCTTGACAGAAAAGCGTGACGTGGGTAAGCGGAGGACGGTGGGTGGTTCTACTTCTGCAGATAGTGAGGTTTCGGTTGAACAGGAGGAGAGATTTCTATCTGGGGCACTGAGCGCAGTACCCAGAGCCTGCGGACTGTTCAGTGGTGACCAGTTAGGCAGCACAGCTAGTTGTCTCTTGACATTAGCTAGAGATAAAAGAGCCACCTAGAGACAGTGGACCCTTGACTTACGGACGTGATGGGTCCCTGAGGGCTGGTCACACCCACGTCAGTACAGCTGAGATCTGGCTGTTTCCCTGGGTACACGCTGTAGATAACAAGAGGAGATGAATCTGCCGTTAACCCCCTGAGCCCAAGTTAATGCTGGTCAGGCTGGTCCCAGCTTGAGGCCTGCTGTATTGTCTGAGGTCCCATTTACCTCCAAGGACATGAAAATAATGAGTACCAAGTAAACAAGGAAAAGTACCTCTTTTTCATAATGTGAGCAACGCAGCTCCTGGTGACTGATATAAAAGCATCCTTTGTCAATTAGAGGTAGAAATAAATGTTACACCTGGCTTTGAGTTTGCACACCCTTCCTGTGGCTTCAGGGGAGGGTTTAATGAGCCCAGCCCTGGCAACCCAGCAAGAGTGTCTCTAGATAATGGGCTTGGGTTCAAATTTAAAAAAAAAACAACCTTTAATTTGCTAACATAGATTTATCATGTCAGGCTTGCATTTCCTATGAACATGGATTTTCACTTATGCCTTTTTTTTCCTACTGAGCCACTCAGTGGAGAGAGCACGTCTGGTAAGGGGGTGGTGATGTTCAGTTACGTGAGGTGAAGTCTGGTCGGAAGCGCTTTGTAGAAAGAAAGCAAATTAAAAAGCTATAAATATTACTTAGATGAGAACGGCAGACATTCTCTTTCAGAAGCCCCAACAGTGCCATGTGGCTGGTGAGCGCCCGCCTGCCCGCTGCATGCATGGGAACTGTTCGGTTCTCATGAATACAGAGCTTGCGTGTAGCACCTCTATCCAAAAGTGACAGCTAAAGAGTCCTGCTGTCTGGAGGACCAAGGACAGATGGCCCCTTGGAGCAGCGATCTTCCTTTTCTCTTGTCCGTGGGGCATTAGGAAGGTCATCCTCAAATGCTTCGGTCCTCCGCCTTGGGGATTCTGTCAGTGCCTGGGTTGGGGATTCTTGAGAAGGGTACAGGCTCCGCGGGAGGGTCAACTGCGCTGGCTCATCCAGAGAGAGGAGAGCGCCCCCCGAGGCCCTGGCGCCCCCGAGGCCCCGGCGCCCTGCTGTGTCTCTGGCAGCACTCACCAGAACCACGCGGGAAGGTCGGGCCAGGAGGGGAACGAGCGCCTTTCATCCAGGGGCCCCGGACTGGGCTGGCGGGAAGCGAGCCAGCCTCGGGACAGCTGTGCAACCAGGGGGCGTTTCCTGCCGAAGGGGAGCCTCGCTGGACATCCAGGGAGCCTCAATCTGTTACCCTGACGGAAGCCATCCAGAATCCATCACAAAAAGTACTTCAGTTCCATGTTGTAAACACCGCTCGGTGGTTCACGGGAGCCCCTCGAGGAGGTGGAAACTGCGAGTCCGTGGGGGCTGCCGGCCCAGGCGTGAGGGCGCGGGTTCGCTCTCAGGCTCCCGCCCTCCCTGCGCGCGGGGTGGGGAAGTTCACGCAGCGGTTTAAAGCACCATGATATTGAGCGCCCCCACCTGCCGGTTTGTTGGAAACCACTGCGGTCTGCCCGTCCGTTCTTGGGTGTGGATAGTTACTGTGTGCTTCGGGGATTTGTTCGGCAGTCTTGGGATCAAACGTATTTTTAAACTGACTTTTAAAAAGGAGGAAAATGTCGAGAGTGAGATGGTGTAGTGGAAATCACCTACACACCGAGCCCTTTCCACAGGTATCTTCTGTTCCCCCAGTGACTTGTAAGTCATTTAGACTCTTGTGAGATGCCGAGAGGTGGCGGGCACCTCCTCTTCGTGGCCACATGGGGGAGGCACTGAGCTAAAGAGCGGGTCCCCCCCCCCCCCCCAGCTTCTTGCCCACGAGATGCCTGGTTGACGTCTCTTTCGTGACCTCTGTTGGTAGTGGAAACAATTCAGGGAGCAAGAAAGTCATTTCTTCATCTATATCTGGAGAGCAGAAACTCCTAGAAGCTTTAAGACCCTTAAGAGAAGACAGTACTGGAAAGTTATCTTTGTATCAGTCGACAGTGTAGTTGTTTAATAGAAAATTACACTGCTATCATCTGTGGTCTCATAGTCCAAGAGTAGAAAAATGTGATTAAACTCACCAATTTAGGGAGTGTTCTTCCATTTGTAATTTCTTGGACCCCATAGTCACTGGGAGTGACTGTCATGCTTCTGCTGTTGCTGCCTCTGGAGTTTCCACACACGATAGTGAAATGAATCCTCTGTTTTTCCTCATATTCTCCTTAACAGTGTCACTAAATCTGTCTCTGCTGTAAAGGCTTGAGTGGTAAATGTAGCCTGACTCGCCAGGAATGTCAGAACCGTGTCTGTTTGTTTGGATAATATTGTGATCACGTGTTAAGAGTGCTATTCTTCTGACACATCTTTCTTGTATTTGGATACCGTCGTCCCATTTTTGAACACAAGCTTCACATTTGGGCCAAGTTGCTGAGTAGATTGTATGTGTTGTAGCCACCTCTGGTGTGTCCTTTCTGGCATACTGCAAGTCAGAATATGTCTAACAAGAAACAGTCGGGCCAGGGGTCTGTGCTTTCCTCCCAAAGAACTCATGTGGATCTATTTTTTTTTTTCTTTTTGCGACAGGGTCTCGTTTCGTAGTTCAGGCTGGCCCTGAGCTCACTATGATGCTCAGGCAAGCCTCGAACTCAGCAATCCTCCTGTCTCTGCCTTCCGAGTGCTGGGATGACAGGCGTGAGCCACCACGCCCAGCCTGTGGATCTATTTTTAAAAATGCAATATTATGAGAAGCCCTAGGATATGAAATTGGATGTGGTGTTCACCTCACTGACTCCCTTTGGAGGTTAGGGCTGCATTGGCCAAGACCCCAAGTTCTTCTCCCCACTACCCACCCCTTCCATGTGGGCCCCTGGGCACCTGCAAAGAAGCTTAGGGCTCCCTAGGGCTGGGCAGCTGCTGAACGTCCAGTCCCCAGGGCCATGTAGCTGCTCTGTGCACAGATGCCTCCTGCCTGGTCAGCACAGACCTCCTCTCCCAAGTTCTGTACTAAAGCAGTGCTAGAAATGGGGGGAGTTACATTATCTGCTAACGTGAATGGAATCCAAGCGTGACTTCTGGTGTAATTTTGTGTCTAATGGGTTGTGGAATTCCAGCAGAGGAGGACGTGTAATAATTGGGTCCCACAGGAAAACCTGTGTGCGAACTGCACCGCTCAGAGGCTACTGTGTCTTAGAAACTCAACATCTTACCGCATCGGTTTTTCTGAATCATTTATTTATTTTAAAATTTTATTTATTTTTGAGACGGAGTCTTGCTTTGTAGTTCAGACTGGCCCTGAGCTCAGTATGGATGGAGCCCAGGCAAGCCTGGAACTCAGCAGTCCTCCTGCCTCTGCCTCCCGAGTGCTGGGATGACAGGTGTGAGCCACCAAGTCTGGCATTTGTGGTGTGTGGTACTTACTGATTGCTGGTGGGTGTGAGTCCCCATGCCCGGTATTGTTGTATGCGGTTATCAGAAATCAAACCAGGGACCTTGAGCTTGGTAGGCAGATGCCGGAACCACTGAGCAAAATCTCCGGCCCTGAGTCATTTATTTTAAGCCTTCAAATCTTACTATGACAGTTTTTTGCAAATCTATGTTTTTATGCCTTAATTCCTTATATTCTTATGGAACTGTATGAAGTTATATCAGTACATTGTCCTCTTAATGCATTTGTTTAAAGCAGTTAATATATATATATGTATATATATATGTATATATATATATATATTTTTTTTTTTAGACAGGGTCTCGCTTTGTAGTTCAGGCTGGCCCTGAGCTCACTATGGAGCCCAGGCAAGCCTCGAACTCAGCAATCCTCCTGCCTCTGCCTCCCTAGTGCTGGGATGACAGGCGTGAGCCACCACGCCTGGCACTGTGGTATGTGGTATTGATGGCTGGTGGACGTGAGTCTCCACGCCCAGCATTGTATGTGGTTACCAGGGATCGAACTCAGGACCTTGCGCTTGTGAGGCAGGTGCCGGAACCACTGAGCTAACCTTCTGGCCCTAGCAGTGAATTTTTTGACCAATAGTTAATACTTGGTTCACAAGATGCTGTATAAATAAATTCTCCAAATCACTACTGTCCTCTGTATCTAAAAGGAGGTGAGTTCTTTGACCTCCACAGATTCTAATATCATTGGATAATGAATCTTTCATGTTCCATGGTGCAGGATTTGCATACAACCTATGTGTATCCTTCTGGATAATTTGTCATCTCTAGGCTGTTTATAAGGATATGATATAAATGCTGTGTAAGTAATTGATACAGTGTTTAGAGGATTGTGACAGAGAAGTCTATTCATGTTCAGCACAAAATGTTTTTTCTTAGAATGTAGGAACTGTGTATCTGTTTAAGCAACAGGAAAAATTTCTGGCAACAGTATTGTAGCCAGTTGTGAAAAACAGAACATTGTGCAGAGGAAGTGAGCCATCCTCTAGCTGGTAGCACAGAAGGGAGATGGGGAGACTGCGGGTCCTGAGGACACGAAGCCCCCATCATCAGGGGTGCTCACTGGTGCATGAGGAGCTGCCGTGGACATTTGTCTGGCCGAGGGAAGCGTGGCCCGGCCACTTACTAGCTTTTGAGCTTTGGTGAACAGTTTTTCTCTTTAATACACAGTCTCAAACTGTGGACTACGAGGAAATCTGAAAGAGGAAATGCCTCTGCCTTCTCTGAGAAGCCAGGTATCAGTAAAATCACAAAAGATGGCAAAGTTGACCAAATAAGAAAGGCTGGAAAGACCATAATGCCACACAGAGCTCTTACAAGCTACAGAAGAGGCTTGACCGAACAGACTACATCCTCCTAAACTCACCTCCCGATTCCTGCAGAAAACGATGCCTTCCCCGGCATCCGAGCAGCGAGGCCGACAGCGTGACTGGGGTCTGTGTGCCTAGGGGTTTTTAATACACTGTAGCAATTGTTTTAACTTTTAATTTTAATACGCTGTAGCAATAGTTTTTAATACACTGAGCAATTGTGTCCTTTTGTTCTTGTGTGTAGTTTCTTCTGGGCAAAGCTATTTACTGCTCTAGATTTCAGCTACTATCTAGGGTGCTTTTCCGAGCCCTGGCTTGTTCTGCACTCAGTTCTGAAGGCTGTAGCTTGCTGGGCAAAGTTCTGTTGCCGTTTTCTGTATTAAAAGTTTTTGCTTCTTACAGCAGAAGGCATCTTTGGAGTGGGGGAGCCAGGTCTGCTTTTCATGTGCAAGTCCATGACACATTAGACTCAAATGTGCTTTACTCTTTTAAGCTTTCAACTTTTTGAGCAGAGAACCCTTAATCCTGTCTTCAGTCCTCAAGAAAAGCTCCAGACAGGAGACCTTGGTAATCAATCACATATATCCCCTATGTGTATCAGATGTCTTTTTCTCATCATTTTCAATTTATTACAAGTCTCCACTTCGGTTTAATTGTAATCATGTGTGACTAGCTTTTTAAGCATTCACGCTATTTTCACATTTATGGCATGTGATGAGATTAATAAGTTGTTGAATTCCTGAAAACCAAGAATAAACACAGCAGACATCTGCACGGACAGAGAAACGGTGCCACATGTTCGCAGGGAGCCTGCCCAGCGCGACCCGCTGTCGGCTGGGTGGACAGGTCCAGGTGCCACAGAGGTGCAGAAAAGCCCGTGACCTGCGCGAGGTCCCACCCTGCCCGCCTGGCGCCCTCCGCCTGCCCCTCCCTCTGGAGCGCCAACTCCAGTGGACTGTGTTCCTGTGGTGGTGCTGGCCTGTGCCACCGCGGACACCCACCCACCATGGACACCTCATCGCCCACGGCGCCCAGGGCGGGGGCGGGGGGATAAACTGCATGTCTGTAGATGACAGCTGTTTTTGTTCTATTGTTTTCTATAACTTTCATGGTTATAAAATAGCTCTGAAATAAATCAGGTAAGTTAGGAAAGGTGTAGTATAGATAATACATAGTTTTCCACTGCATACAATTCTGTTTCACAGTACTGATGTTAGAAGCAATTCTTCAGGAAGGCTCAAAAATCATAGTAATGACTGTTACTCTATCTCCTTCCATGTTCATATCCCATGGGTTATATGATATTTAATATTTTTTAGGCTAAAGTCGATAATTTAAGGGCTGGGAAGTCAGCTTCGTGGAAGAAGCTTGCCTAGCACATCCAAGGCCGTGGGTTCAATTTCCAGGGTGCCCGTGCTTTGTTACGTAGAGGACAGCTCCGCTGAGCTTGGGCTTCTGTGCCCTGTGCGTATGAGGCTGGCCGAGGTGGCGCTGCCTGCAGAGTCTCCGTCGCCGATGACTTGCGTTAGTGGCCTGGCGACGTGTTTCAAGCAGGAACCAGTCTGCAAGACTCGGCTCCCTGTGTTTAGGTACCAGTGAGTGATTTGCAAATGTGAGAGAAAGAGCTGCTGCCCCTGCCTGTCCTGGGAAATGATGCCCAGGCAATTACATAACCCACCCTCCCGTTTCTGTGCTGACAAATTGCGGTGGTCATTGTCAACGTCTGACATAAAACAATGAGAACAGTAAGCGAGTGGGTTAAAGACCATCTTCAGCGTGAACAGGCTTTGCGAGGGACTCCACTGTGATTTGGAAAAAGGAATGTTTGTGAATAAATCAATTCCACACTCATGTCTTGTATTTCTCACTGTGTATATTTAGCCACAGAAGGAACACAATGTGTTATACCAGCTCTGTTACTATATTTAACCTTTTGGCTCAGAAATGATACTCGTTCCATGATCTACAAACACATCCAGTGTCTTCCTCTAGGAAAGGCGTACATCCTTCGTGGTTCCTAGAGCAGGCTGATGAAGGCAGGCCCGGGGGCCTTTTCCTGGCGCAGAAGCAGCTCCTCTGCAGGCTGTGCTGGCCGGCGGGGAGGCCTTGGCTGCCTCGGGAGCGCGAGTTGCCCTGTCGGCCAGCTTGGCCTGGCCTGCAGTATCTCCTCTCCTGGGGGGATTTTCCTTGGATGGGGCCACCTCCTTCCCATCCCACCCACCCACGTGTTGCTGCTTCGGGAACTCTGTCTCTGGTCAGGCCCCCTGGTGTTAGCTCCTTCTTGGTCCTTTGGTCCCTGGCTCTGATCTGTTTTCGCTGCCACCTGTGGGCAGTGCTGCCCCCGAGCCGTGCACCAGTGGCCTGAGCCCACCGGGATTTTGGCTGAAGCTGGGTAACAGCGCTCTGGACACTCCAGGAGGGAAGATGAAGTCGGAACAGGGGCCGTGGGAGGCAGGCGGGGCGCACAGACCGCATGTGGGGAGAGGACTTGCCTCAGTCAGAGCCAGCTTGCGTTCCTGTAGTCTGGTATTCAGGGAGCTAATTCTCCTTATCCAATATTTTTGAATATCAGTATTTAAAAATTATAATACGGGAAGTAAATAGCCTTTGGTATGCCCTAACTTCAGTCAGCTCTGACAAAGATGGGAAGGTCCTGTGTATAGAAGTTCTAAATTATTTTTATTCAGTTAACTAATGTGTTTTTCTGAAGGCCAGGTCTGTGACACATGCTTACTATTTAGAGAAATAAACTTGCTCTAAATCCTCAGAAGGACTGATGGTATCAGATAAGCAGACTGAAGACTCCAAGAGAATTGATACTTGTAAGAATGTACTCAGTAGCCACTGGTAGCCAGTGTTGATGGATCTAAAGCTACAGTGCTAATTGGTATTTGAACTCCTAATTCCAGGTCGCTTATTAAAACTTCTAAAATGGCAATGGATTAATTATGGAAAGAAGTTGATTTTTTTTTCACCTTTTTTTTTTTGAGGTACTGGGGATCAAACTCGGGCCCTTGTGCATCCAAGGTTGGCGCGGTACCACTTGAGCTAAATCCCCAGCCCTTTTTTTCACTTTTTAATAAGAATGTTAAACGTTGTCTACTGAGGACTATGATACTTTTTTTAAACTGAATTCTTTATTGGTACAATTTATATACATCTCAAAATCACATATAACATTGGGAAATTTGTACCAGTATATGCCACAATTTAATTCTCATTTTTACCCATATCCCTACCCACTCCCCCCTCCTCCCCCCTTATACATGTTCTTTTATTTTCTTTCTGTGGGACTATGATACTTTGCAGAACTGCTGGAGATACCAAGTGAATGATTTTCCCGGAGATAAATGATAGCTGTGTCTTACATCCTAACCCTGCCCGGGCTGCCTTCCTGGCCCTCAGGGCCTGGTGTGAATCTGTGGCCGTGTCCCCCAGGAGGGCAGAGTCTAGGTCTCGGCTGGACCCAGCGGACTTGGGTTGTCACCTCTGGTTATTAACCAGAGTTTAGTCTCTTTTAGTAAAATGCCCCCAACTACTCCTCAGAATGTGGTTTCTTTGTCAGGTTAACAGATGTCATAAGGAAGAGGTTCTTCAAGATCAAATAAATTAGACCCACACTGAGTTAAGTAAATACAAGTAAATTTACTTACTGGGGGATTTGTATGGCAAATTTCCAAAACTGAGACTCTAATGTGTTTTTCCAACTGTTTTTGGTCATGGGCACCATTTTTCCTTTGAGATAGAATAAGCTGCCTAGGAGCAGACGTTCGTGAAGTTCTCCATGAGGGCGAGGCAGAGTGCGTGCTCAGGAGGCTCGCAGAACTTCTGCTGAGGCATTTGGGGTTAAGTCTTTCCCAACTCGCAAAGAGGGAGCTTGCTGTGTTGGGAAGAAGAGGGGGAGCTGGGGGAGGATCATGAAACTTGGGATAACTGGGGTTATTCTCACTAGGACCGATGCTGAAAGCCAGAAGGCAAATCCAGGTACCTCCCAGGTAACATGGTCGTGTGCGGTTGGACTAGGGCATCCTGCTGTTGGACTAGACGGCCTGACCCACCTAAACTCACCCGAGTAACTTAAAAGCACTTCACCTGACAAGCCCGCTGTCGTCTTTAGTCTGGTCTAACGGCCGAGCAGCGGGCTTCAGTCCAGCACCTATGACAGTTACGTGACTCAGCTATACAGAAATGATTTTCAGTTTTGGAGAAAACGGGGCAACATATCTTAGATAGTTTCTTCTGCTTATCCATTATCCAGGTAATAACATGTTTTTCTTTGAGACATTTCAGAGCATATGTCAGTCTTATGTTGATAATTTTCATTTAAAAAAATGTGACCTTCATCCTTTGTTTCGTCAAATCTCTGCTGTTGCCGTAGTTACTTTTCATTGGCCAAAAAAACAAAACAAAACAAAAAAATACCTGAAGCCCATGAACTGAAAAAACAGGTATATTTTATGTTATAGTTTGTAGAGGTTTCAGTTGGTGGTCCCCTGGCCCCAAGGCAGGGTGGCCTGGCGGAGGAGAAACAGTCCATGGCAGGGTAAGCAGAAGTCAGCAGGATTTCCTCTTCCTTTCTCTTTTTTCTGTCCGGGCTGCAAATCTATTGGTTGGTGCCACCCTCACTCAGGGTGGGTCTTTCCTCTTCAGTAAGTCTATTACCTATAGTCAGAACTATGTTTAACCATCCAGTGGACTGATCCGTATCATACACCCACGATCTAGTATCCCACACCTATGATCTAGTCATCCCCAAAAGCCCCACTTAGGATTATGTTTGGGGGAACGTTGAGATATAAACCAAAACAATCATGAATAGAACAACAAATAGAATTTAAATAGTTATCAGAACAATTAGGTGCAATGAATATTTTGGTTATGTCTAAGCATTTTACATGGTGTTCAAATCAAGTAACTTAGTAACATATAACTTGAATGAAAACTCAAGACTTCAAACCTAGAAGTCAGCAAACCTAGTGTCGTCTTAGAAAAATAAAGATAGGCAGTTATTTTGAAGGAGATGTGTACTCTTTGTAAACCTATAGGGCAGTGATGGCAAAGTGTTTCGAGTTTGCAATGTTAGTTTATTGTGGCATGAGTTCCACTCGTTTTCCACCACTGCCATAAAAATACATGTATGATACGTGACTTTGCTACAACAATTCATTTAATATTTTCAATGTTAATAGTAATTTGGAAGTGAATAGTTTGATCCATAAATCTGTGGGAGTTGGTGAAATTACATGTAGGTGAAAGGGCTAGTGCCAGCTGGCGCGTGCTTGTGTAGCTGAAGTGTATGTGGTGAATCAACCCATCCCCCACCGCGGCCTCACTGCCCTCAGAGTGGACATTTGGGGGGTGATGTAGCCACGGTAGAAAAGATGAGCAAAAAATACTCAATATCCCTTCATAGTTCTTGATTCTATAAAATGTCATCTCAGAATTTCTTGCCAAAATAGGTTATTTCTTATACCCTGCACCTCAGATCAGTAATACTTTTAGTCAGTATAGTGTTAATGTTGCTTTTCAAATAATTTTTTCTCACTTAGAAGAACGTTTAGGGTTTAAGTTCTGGTTGAATTTTTGTGCTGTAGAGCCAAAAATTCTTTGTCTTCAAAGAAAGAATCTATTTTAATTGTAGTAATTATTCTTGAAGCTTTGTCCTCAAGACTTTTTAGGAACTCTGATGTCTTGTTTTTGCTGTTTGAGGGACTGAAATAAAAACCCAGTCAGAATCCATCAATGTTCTCTCATAGTTTTTGGAGTAGTTGAAGACAGGTCATCTGAAACTGATCATTTATATTAAAAATTATTGGGCCAGAGATTTAGCCCAGTGGCTTCAGCGCTTGCCTAGCAAGCGCAAGGTCCCTGGTTTGATCCCCGGTAACTACATACAACAGTCCTGGGTGTTGTGACTCGCGCCCACCAGCAGTTAATAACATTTACCACAAATGCTGGGCTTGGTGGCTCAAACCTGTAACTCCAGCACTTGGGAGGCAGAGGCAGGAGGATTGCTGAGTTCAAGGCTTGCCTGGACTACATAGTAAGCTCAGGACCAGCCTGAACTACAAAGTGAGACATTGACTCAAAAAAAAAAAAATTACTGGGAGGTGAACTAGCTCTCAAGACAAACTTGAAGAAAAATACGATTTCACTGTGTGAACCATTGGTTTTCTCATTAGGTTGGTTTTCCGCTGCCTTCAGGTTGGAATGCTGGAATTTGCTGGCATTACTATAGCACATGTTGTAGGACGAGAGATTTAAGCAAACAGTGTTTACATTGCTCTTAAATGGGGAAGTATCTAGATGGGGAGTTCCCTCTGTGTATCTCTTTGCACTGCATTGCTCTAACTACCTGGGTTCAAACTAGTTATCTTGGAAACCATCAGATTAGTAACTATTCAATACACATTTAAGAAGTTGAAATTGTTTTTTTTTT
>PVIC010011449.1:0-41401 GCA_004025085.1 Thryonomys swinderianus | reverse complement strand
AAGGCACACAGCTTGGAAGTGTAAGAACTGGGGTTTGAATAAAAGTGGAGTACTTCCTGAGTCTGCGTGGGCCAGTGTCTGCCTGGCCACGCTGCCTGGAGCCGGGACAGCTGGCAGGTGGAGCCGGAGGAAGGCAGTCGGGGCAGGGCTCTCTTGGCTCTCAGGGGCCAGGAGGAGCCCCAGCCCACATCCTCTTCAGTCATCTGGGACGGGGAACGATCTCGCATATACGCTGTGTTTAGTCGTGTTTTATGTTCTGTCGGTCTTTGGGATTTCTGAGGACCAGGACTTTGCTTGGCTAACCTTGTAAGACTCGTTTCTAGCCTAGTGCTGGAGTCATTGTAGCTGCTAAGCGAACAGTCATGTGTCGTGGTTGTCTTGTAGTTGACATGTGTCCACATAACCGTTCACTTCCTTCCCCGAGGTTCAGATGAGACATGTCTCCCTGAAGACTTAGGCACACGCTTCTGGGCGGAGTGGGCCACTGTGAACACCTGCGTCCCTTGCCTGTGGGATAAATTCAGAGCTCATGTGCTGTAAGGTGGAGACCCCCTCAAAATCCTTCCCACGCTGCAGTCAAGTGGTCACACTCTTCTCATCATGTGGATGTGCCCCTGTCGTGGGCCAGTTTGGATTTTTCCCAGTAGATGCCACGTTGAGCCAACCCTGAGGCCTCACAGGAATGATGATGGCAGTGGTCATTATGGGCACTTACAGCTTTCGCATAGCCTCAGCCAAGGGGCAGGGCTGGCAGGGCTTTGCTGGGAGCTTCACAAGCACTGGCCTATTCCACGTTAGGAGAGCCAGACTTCAGGATGTTCTGTCGTGGATCCAGGGAGATTCAAGATGGCCAAGTCCCGTGGAGGAGAAACAGAGGCTTGTGTCAGACTTCAAGGGGCTTCTGGGTGGGGAGAGAGATTCTGCCAGTGGAGACATGTGGAGGAAAGTCAATGTCATAGGACAAAAATGGGAAGGGGAACTTCTCCCAGCCAGGACACAGAGCAAAGAAGATAGGACATGGGCTTTGGGCTCATGCATTTATTCACGTACTCATCAGCAGACATGACTGAGTTTCTTCTATGCCAAATATAGGTGCAAAGATGATAACCACACAAGCCACTCAGACAGGCCCACTGGAGAGGGAAAGCCAGGTGTGTGATAGTTCCTGCTCCTCCATCTGAGGTGGATGAACAAATAACCTCTCTGATACCTAATTTTTCATTTGCAGATTGGAGGTAACACTAGGACCTAGATCATTAGGTTGTGGGAGAATTAATTGGGGTTATGTAGAGTTTTGAAAACACCACCCTGAAGTTCATGCACGATACATGCAGGCCAAAAACTGACCATTTGGGCCATCTCTTGGCCCATCCTGAGCCCCAGACTGCGATGAACTCTGGGGGCGGGAAAGACAGGAAGCGAGCTTGAAGAAGCCTCCTGGGTGAGCGAGGATGGAAGCTGCTGCTGGACTTCCAAATGTATTCCTTATTTAAGAGCTCTTTAGATGCAAAAGCTCCCATTTCTCATGGAGTCCGGGTCTCTGGGTGGTACGTGGGAGGGGTGGTGTGGTCACCGCAGTGAGGGAAGGGGGAGAGGCCGGGCAGCACCACGGACAGAGGCTTGTTGCTGTCCACGGTCCTGATTGTCTTCAGACTTTGAGGTGAGGGTGGGGGAGGTGGATCAGACTGACCTGAGGCTTCTTGGGTGTGAGTGTGTGTGGTGTGTATGTGTGTGTGTGTGTGCGCGTGTGTGAGTGTGTGCATGTGTGCATGTGTGTAGTTTTGTAGACAGTGAGAGACATTAGTCTGACTTTTTCCCTCAGTCCTGCAGGTGCCAGGGCTCCCAACCCAGGCAGAAGAGAAAGTCTTGAGGAAGAGTGACACCATGACATCCTCAGTGTTGAAGAATTCCCCTGCATCCTAAGAGAAGCCGAGAAAAGCTAATTTCCACCCTTTCCAGGAGAAATTGAAGAAAACAGTCACAGTGGAAATCACAGTGGATAGATAACCTTTTCTGAGATCTGGGCTTGTTCACTTAATTCTTCCAATTTCCTCACAGTTCTATGGGGAAGGAAGGAGGCAAAAGGCAGTCATGTAGCTCAGCTGAGTGTGCAGCCCTGGTGGGCGCAGAGCTGGGCCTTAAACTCTCGGGCGGTCTTCCTTAGGGCAGAGATGGCAAACCTACGGCATGCGCACTGGAGCAGGTCGTCTGTATCACCGACAGCTCCAAAAGGTTCACCGGCCTCAAGAGAGCCTTCTGTCTTGGTCATGACATCAAAGCTCCCTCAGCACCAGAGAACAATGAGCAAGTTCATCAGCAAGAAGCCCCCGGGGAGGTCTGTGGTGAGGGCTGCACACAGCCTGGCCCACTGGGCTGTGGCGGGCTGTCCTGTCTCTCATAGGGGGAACCAGAGACACAGCCTTGTCATAGAGCAAATGAGAATCATCCTGGTGCAACACGGGGGCTTTGTACACCTGCCCAGGGGGCCTAGGACTGGTGTGGCACCATGTGTCTGGAGTGCGCTGCCCAGACAAATGCAGGACTTTCTGATCTGCTTCATATCCCTGCTGGTATAAGAGCGGGGAATAGGGCTGTTCCACACTGAGAGCCTTCACCAGGGCTTCCTGGAGCACAGTCTCAGTGGAGAGGTGGGACCAGCTCTCTCTGTCTCTCCATTTCTCTCTCCTTTCTACCTCCCTCTCCACTTCCTTCCTTCTCTGTCCACCATCCTTCCCTCCCTTGCAACATATGTTTATGTGCATAATCCTACTCCAGTACAACAACTTAGAGCATGACTTATTGTGTGTGACTGTGTGTCCCCTGTCAAGACGAGACCCTTCGGCACGTTCTTGGCAAGTCTGCGTATGTGGGTGGGGTGCCCGTCACCTTGGCCCCATCTCTGGCTCTGCCACTGAGAGGCACGCCTTGGGGTGTGACACCGACATCCTGCCAGAAACGGCTCCCTTCTCTCAGCCGAGTTTCTCACTGGCCCCACCCCAGGCAAAGTTGTTTCTTTGAGATGCTTCTAGCACCTGGCTTAATAGACCTTCCTGTGAGCGTATTCCCAGTTCTGCACTGCTCCCCAGTGACTGGGGACCTTTTGTCAAGCACATATGAAATTAAGTGAAATAAAAATCATATTAAAAATTATTACCATCTAACAGCCATTAGTCTGCACACTGCTGTCAGCCCGTGATGGATTCCTCACTTACTTCAATGAATGTTCTAACGACAGTGATAAAAATCACTCAGAAAAAATAGAATAAACTATTAACCCTCTCCCCAACGACACTTGTTTTTTTTTTTTTTTAAACTAAAATGCAATAAGGGATCATGGTGGAAGGGCTTGAGCCATTTGTGATTGTCTGGACCAAAGGATGAGCAGAATGCAGGGCCCTGGGCTACATCCTCCAAGTTCCCAGAGAGAATTTCCCTCCAGACCCAGGCATGAACTCTGGCTCCTCAGCTGAGATGCGGGTTCTGAGCTGTTTCAAAGTCAGGTCAGGTAGAGCCTTGTTCTTGTATTTCAGACTTTAAATGAGGTTTATTTATTGGAAAAGATTTATTGAGCTTCCGCATCTGATAGGAAGGGCCCGATGAACACTAATGTGCATCTGGGCTGTGGCTGTGGCCGGGGACTACTGGCGAGAGGGGTCAGACCAGAGCCGAGTGAGGAAGGTAGGATGGGCAGGACTGGCTAACGAGGTTTGCTCAGAGGGGAGACTGAGCTCTCCTGGATGCTTACTGCTGAAGGAACTAGAAGCCAGAGGACATTATTCACCAAGGGCAGGAGCGAGCAGGCAGGATTTCTTTAGTGGAAGGAAGGAGACTTAGATATACCGGATAGACAAGGAGATGGCGTCTGTGTTCCTGGGTCTCCAGAACCCAGGAGTTGGGGCTGGAGAGACAGAGGTGACACCCTTGGCACTCAGGTGGGTGGACCTGAAGGTCCCGGAAGGAGATGGAAGGCCTGGCTGGGAGGGCAGAGTCCAGGAAAGGCGTGGCCCTCTGCTGGGCTCTGGCCCCTCCCATGTCAGCTGCCCTTGGGACAGTGTTGATGAACATTCGCCAGGAAAGCAACTGGGGAAGGGCCTCATTTTCCCTGCAAACAGGAAATTCTCATGGCGGATCATTTCCAGCATCGCTCACTTTCCACCTCTGCTGCTAGGGCAGGAATGGTGTCTGCGTTACAGCTAGGAATAGCCAAACCTCACTTAAGCTCTACAGGGCTATTTTTTCCAGGGAGCTTTGTGTCTCCAGGAGCCTCAGGCCAGGGTGGAGGCCAGCGAGCCATCGTGTCCAGGCCGCACTCCAGTGCCATCTCTGTTTCTGGAGCTAACGCGCCTCTCAGTTAAACATCACCATGTATGTCCGTTCCGTTCCTCTTTGGACTTGGGCTCTCCCTGCTTCTCCAGCCAAGGACACACAGGACCGTCTCCTGGACTGTTCCCTGTCATCGAGGCAGGCTCACACTGTTCTGTGTTCCCTCGAGGTGGCAAAGTTCCTCACCCCCGGGCCGAGGACCTAAGTGTCAGTGATTGTCAGGGGTTCATCTTGTGCCCAGCGGAGTATGGCTAGAGCCGCACTGTGGTCATGACGTGGACGATGAGGGCCTTGATGATGATGGTGACGATGACAGCCAGCACCCACAGAGTGCTTGCTCTGCACGGCTGCAAGTGCTTTCCGTGTTTAGTTCGCTTCTGCACAACACCCTGACGAGAGAGGAGCCGAGACAGCATAAGTTGCACGTCTGAGGTCACACGGACGGCTGTGGCTGGGCTGGACCTTGAGTCCTGCGTTCGGATCCCTCCACCTCACCGCTGCGTGGCGCTATCTCCCTGGAAGTGTGGCTCTCAGGCCAGGCGTGCAGGAGCTGGACACACCCTCTTGAGTTGTCGGCTGTGTTCACGTTCACAGTTTGCTTGGTGCAAAGGCCAGAGAAGCCTGGAGGAAGTCAGGGTGGGTGATCTCGGCAGAGACCGGAGCGACTGGGGCTGAGAGAAGCTAGGCCAGTGCCAGCTCGGGGAGGATCACCCGGCAGCTTTGTGCTGAAGCTCACAGTGCCCCAGGAAAGCAGCGTGACTTTCGAGGGGCTGCCATGGCTCCCCAACCCCACCTAGGTGCAAAGGACTCGAGCTGCCATTGGGCTAGAATCTCACTGGCCTGGGCCTGTGTAGGATGGAGCCCAGGGGCTGAGAAAGGCAGAGAGCCGCATCCTGGTCTGTGCCGCACCCTCCTGGCCACAGGCCCATTGTCCCCTCTTGGTCCCAAATTGCTGGTGTATCTCACTCTGAGTCTTCTTGGGAGCGGCCTCTGCTTTGGCATCAAGATCTAGAGGATGCCTCCGGCGTGTCTCTCATGCCTTGGCAGGCAGGACACTCACAAAGGGCATGGGAGGCCCCGTTTGTCCTGTATAAAGTGGGGATGTCGTTACCCCCCACTTGGGCAATATGTACGGAAAGCTCCGGCCACAGAGCAGATGTCCGACAGGGCAGCTGGTGTTATTGGGATGAACCCCTTCGCCAAGCTTAAGTCTTGGCCCATTTCCAGGTTCTGTGTTCTGAGTGGCTGGCAGCTCGGCCAAGTGCTGCACTGTTTCCTGAGGTGCCGGAGGGAGAGGCTGGGGCCCTCCCAGAGCGGGGTCTCTAGAGGGGACAGCGGGCAGCCTGGGCATGGGCAGCACCAGCTGGACTCCCCCACTGCACCCAGATCCCCCCAGCCTTGGCTGCTGTGCCGTCCGCACACTGGAGACTCAACAGCACCCCGCTGTTCACTGACGGGGGCCAGAAGTCTGCAGCGAGCTCAGGCCAGGCCACGCCCCTCCGGGGCTCTGGGAGGCCCTTCCTGACCTTGTCCAGCTCCTGCATTGCCAGCGACCGTGACAGGCCTGCTCACGGCTGCTCCACTCTGGCCTCTGCCTCTGTTGCACCTGGGCCTCTCCCTGCTGTTTCTCTGTCCCCTTCTAAACTCCACCTCCAGATAAATCCCTGTTCACAAGGGCAGGGTGTCAGCACCTCAACATGGCTTAAAAAAAAACCAAAAAAACCTTTGGGACAGGGTCTCATAAAGCTGTCAGATGGCCAGGCTGGATTTGTTTCCCAGAGTGCTGGGATTATAGAGGCCTGGCTCAACATGTCTTTTTGAGGGTCACCATTCAATACACGGCACCTCCTAAGAAGGCCCCAGAGACCCCGACAATGGTCTGCTGAGGACGGAGGCTGTGGCCACAGGGAGAGAGGGACCAGCCTTGCCACCTCAGAAGCAGGGTGGGGTCTGCAGAGGGCTGGCATGAGAGTGAGGAATCGATCACTGTGTCAGTCTTCTTCGCCCTGGGCTCTGTGTCCCATCTCAGGAGTGACAGGCAGAGCCATCGGCCCCTCTGGCTTAGAAAAGTCACTGCACAGAGGCGACGGGCTATGTGTCTCCTGTGGTGGGGCACCGCAACTCCACAGTTGCTTTTCTAGGATGGTGCTAAGTGCTTCTTCCAGGCCTGCAATGGGCCAGTGATGGTGAGTGGCACAGGGGACCCGGCGCGGGACTCTGTGGCACAGTCACTCCAGTGGCCACTGGGCATTGTCCACAGCTGCCATCGGACGAAGCCCCACAGCAGTGAGAAATGGGTCGGAGAAGCTAGAGTGCGATGACCGTGGGATCAGGGAACTAGCAGAGAGAGACCTAAGGGCTTAAAAGCACTAACAGAGGAGAAAGGACAGACTGGGCCAGACATTCTTTGTGCGCGCGCGTGTGTGTGTATATATGTGTGTGTGCGCATGCGCATGCACATGTGTGCATACACACATGTGTTGACATCTCAGCAGCAGGGAGCAGGGGCTCCTGAAGGAGCAGGGGCTGTGGCCTTTTGTGGATGTCACGGGGCCGAGGCAGCTGGGGCAGCTGGACCAGGGAGCTGGCAGGTGATGTTGGGCAAGGCCTGCGGATGTGACCAGGGGCCCCACACAGGGTTGCCTGGGCGATGGGGACTCTGGCCAGCTTTGGGCTGTGTCACTTGTCGCTGCACCAAGTGGTGAGATAAGACCAGTGCCTTCTTCCTTTCCGTGCCCTAAAGTTCGCTCTGAGCACCGGAGCCCCTGCTTTTGCCAGGGAGAGGAGAGGACACGGTCCCAGGCCGGAAGCTGCAGCGCTGCAGAGCCACGGGGCAGGCCCTGGTCTGCGACTGGGGCCTGGCCAGCAGGGAGGGGCTTCTGGATGTCTCCTGCACAGCCAAGACCCATGATGGTGACTGAGGTGCCTCGGAGCCTCAGGGTTCGCTTCTTCCCTGTCCAGGGCTGGCTCGGAGACTGCGGGGCTGGTCATGTGAGGCCTGGACTGCCCAGTGGGGCAAGGCACAGCGAACTGGCAGAGTAGCCGGGCTGCGGGAAGCACGGTGGCTGGGGATGGAGCAGCGACAGGGCGGGGGAGGAGCGAGGAGACCCGAAGCAGGACCTTAGCCGCGGCACAGAGCTCTGGGACTCTGGGTCCTTCAGTGCTAAGGCCTGGAGATCCCCACTCTTCCTGGAGGCAGATGGAGCTGAGAAGCCTTGGTGAAGGGAGCCCAGGACCCGGATGGTGCCCTTTCTCTGGCACCAGGGCAGCAGTACTCCAGACTTGGGTCCCAATCTCACCTGGGCCCTGCGCTTAGAGCCTGTATGACCGGGACCAGTTCTTAGTCCTTCCTGATGGATTTCCCCCCTGAAAAATGAGTATGGTGGCATTTTGTCCCCAAGCATTGTGCCTAGAACAGAAGGAGCAGCGTTTGGCACATGGTGGCCAGCAGAGATGGGGTTTAGGAGACTGTTGAAGCAATGGGGTTGCGTCTGTGACCTTGAGGCCAAGGAGGAGGTTCGTGTGAACAGGCTGAGGGTGAAGGACAAGAAGATGTCTTTTCTGAGGACAAGTATCTGTAATATATAAAGAACTAAACAATCAGATCCCTCCAAATAAAAGGCCCATTCCCATTATGAGCAGTCAAAGGCTGGTGCTGCACACCTGTCATCCCAGCACGTCGGAGGGTGAGGCAGGAGGAATGCCGTGAGTTCAAGGCCAGCCTGGGCTACACAGTGAGTTCAAGGCCAGTCTGAACTATGCAATGAAGTCCAGTCTCGAAACAAAACACCAAAACAATGGGCACTTCTCAAAAGAAGTACAAATGACCAATAACAACATGAAAAATGTTCAGCATCTTTGGTCATTAAACAAATGCAAATCAACAATACAGAAATTCCCTCCAGAAAGAATGACTATCATGGCAACTCCCTCCAAATGCTGACAAGGCTGTGGGTAAAAGGACCCCTTCTGCCCCGTGGGTGGGAAGGTAAGCCGGTACGACCACTGTGGAGATCGGTGTGGGGATTCCTCAAAAACCTAAACATAGGAATTCTACTTAACCTGTCTATACCCTTTCTGAGTGTCTTCCCAAGAGAGTGAAAGACCAAATTATAGGGATACATGCATATCTATGCTTATAGAAGCACAAACCTAGTAGCTAAATCTTGGAAGGGCCCTAAATGTCCATCAACAGAGGAGTGGCTGCAGAAGATGTGGTATTTACACACAGTGGAATAAGTTTAGCCAGAAAGAAGGATAAACTCGAGTCATTGGTAGGAAAATGGGTGTGCCTTGAGACCATAGTCCTGAGTGAAATAAATGAGACACAGAGGTTAAATATCATACGGTTTTCCTTATAGGAAAAATCAAAAGTATACATAATTTAAAGAGAAAAATAAGAGATGGATGAGAAGAAACAAGAAGGTCGACCTTTGGGAGATGGGAAGGGAATCCATAGGAGGTGGGAGAGAGGAGGAAGAGGAGGGAGGAGAGGAAGTAAAAGTGACCGCGATGTGCGATGTTTATGTATCCATTTCCCAGTGGATGTGGGAAGCACTGCTGATAAAGAATGCGTCTGTCCCCTCCTGGTGCCATGAGCCAGGACTGCAGCTAAGGCTCGTTTCCACCAGGGATGCTGGGACTTGGGGCAGTGGCTGAGCTTCTCCCCGTCTTCTTCCACAGTTCTTTGGGTGCTACCGGCCGTGTAGACAGGAGGGCTCGTGCGTTGACACGACCCCACAGGGGAGGGCAGGACAGTGTGGGGTGATCCTCCGCCCATGGTCCCTGTCCCTGGGGAAGCCCAGAGCTGCGGGGAGGAGCTCCCCTGCTAGGGAGCTTATGGGGCGAGGGGCGTGTGCCAGGGAAGTGCAGGCTGTGTGTCTTCTGCTGCTCACCGCTGTGGTAATCTGAGGGTCACAGGCCACAGGTCACAGGTGTGCAGGTGCATGCAGTGATGTGTTCCTGGTCACAGGTGACCAGGGTCAAGACACTGGGATGGTGCCAGGGGCACCTGTCCATGTACGGAGCTGAGCTGAGAGAGAGGAGCCAGGTATACACGGAGCTGCTCATGCGCAGGAGCCTGTGAGTGCCAGTCAGCACTGCCAGGGGGAACACCTCCTTGCATCCTGCCCCTGGCACCTCCATGCCCCTCGTCCTTGTCCTCACACTGATGTACATTTTATAGTCTGCCCCCTGGGGACAGAGTCCGGGATTGAACTCACGTGCAGGACCACCGAAGGCATTTCTCCAGCCAGAGGAGGAAGGGGCAACATCATTCCCTCCCACACGGGCAGAGAAACACTATCTTCCTCTCCTGATGGAGAAGAAGTGGGGAGTTCCATTGGCTGGAATAGAGCTGGCTACAGGTCCAGCTATGTCTAGAAGACAGAGATGATCCTGTCTCTGACTGAAGGCTGGAGCCCTGTAGCACAGGTCATTTGTATCTACCAGTGAGGATCTGTGAAGAGTCTGAGTGATGCCTGGAAGATGCCCCTTGCCACTCCCTGGCTTCAGAGTGAGAGCAGCCTCCCGAGCCAAGGGCTTATTTCATTGGCTCCAGGCCTGGGGGTGGGGCCTCGTCCTGCTCAAGTCGGTCTTATTCTCACTGGCTCCATGTGGGACCAATGTGATGCTTCAAACCAGGCTTCATCCTCATTGGCTCTGAACCAAGGGGGTGGGGCCTCTGAGCAGATGATCTCATACTGGTGCCCAGGCAGGCAGGTTAGAGGACAGCTCAGTGTTTACAAATTAGCACTCATGTGCTGCCTTTATAATTTTTGGCACATCTGTGTATTTTATAGTATGCAGAATAAAGTTTTTCTTCTGTAAAGAGAGGAAAATTTACCTCACTGTTGGAGACACTATAGTGATGAAAGATTCAGATTGTGACCCTGATATTTATTAGCCCTGTGAGCCTAGGGTCAGTATTGACCGCTGTCTTAACCTATAAGGTGTTCAAGGATTAGAGGGTTAAAATATGCAGAGCTCAAACAATGCCAAGCTTCTTGTGAGTGCCAGATATGTCTCAGCTGTATTTTTTATCATTATTGTTATTAAGGGGAAAACAGGCATTGGATGCTATAGAAGGAGGCAGCTATAAAAATAAATCGAGTGAAAACACAACAGGGTTATTAGGTTCCAACCAATGTCCGCAGCCAGGCCCTGCATCTTGGTGGAGGGCGGTTTGGGGTTTTGGAGAGGCACACACAAGCCAACACCAGTGTTCTTCTTGACTGAGTGGGAGGGAAAAGCAAGGAAAAGGGGAAGCAATTTCTCTCCTGGGAACCCACTAGGAGCTACCTGAGGCCCATGCTTTAGGGGGCACTGCGTCAGAGGTCAAGGGCTGGGGCAGGGGGAGAGGCACATCCCACCCTGGCTCTGGCACTTGCAGGCTGTGGCCTGGGCAGTTTTCTCCTGTGCTCCTGCCAGGGCGGCTCAAAGTCAAAGCTTGACAGTCTTGAGGCCCCTCCAAGTTCGGTGCCATCCTCAGGAGCCAGGGAGCCCTAGAGACCACGTCTGGGAGAGGAGATTGGGAGGCTGAAGTGGCCGTTTAAGGGGGTGGCTGGCGGGCGCCAGGGGCCCAGGCTGCTCGCCACAGGCAGCTCTGAGCTCACGTGTGGTTTTTCTGTTAAGGCTGAGGAGCCGGCGGCGGGGGCCAGAGTGCCCCCGATCACGGTCACGGGAGCCGCGGTGGCCTCTGTGCACTGCCGTCATGGAGAGGCCAAGGGGTTCGGGTGGAAGCCGCCTAACGAGCAGCCAGGGTGGCAGAGGTGGCCTGTGCGCCCCACGCTTGCTGAGCAGAGCAGCGAGACGTGACGGGAGGAATGAGGGGCCTGCCCGGGCCTCCCCACATGCCCGCGTGGCCAATTTGCCAGTGACCCCGTGCCAGGCTCTTAACCTCAATGCCTCAGGGTTCCTGTCTGTAAAGTGGGGAGGGGCCAGCACTCTTGTCGCTGGAGAAGGTTCCAGAAGAGGTAGGAAGGGGGCAGTCGAGGTTCAAGGGCTGGTCTGCTGGGGTTTACAATGTGGCCTCTGGCAGATCTGTGTGTCTTGGGGTCTCAGTTTATGCACTGCTTCCCAGGGCTTGTTCTGGGTGAGACTCACCGTCTCAGCCTTGGGGGGATTTGTGTCTGCCGGCTGCAGAGAGATTCTAGCAGCAGTGGCCGAGGAAGACTGCACCCGGGCAGACTTCCTGCCATGAAAGAGAGACCCCTAAGCTGGCTCGGTGGTGCTCTGAGGGCTGTGCCAGGGGCCAGAGAGGGTGTGAGTCAGAGCTGGAAGGAATCTTGGTTCTTTTCATGCTTTGTGTGACCTGGCAGTGGCATCCTCTTCCCTGAGCATCAGTCTCCTCATCTGTAGAACGGGCACGGTGGCAAGGCATGTGACAGTGACACCACGGGGATAAACTGCTGGGCACCATGTCTGGCTCCTCAAAGGGCTCCTTAGGTGATGGATGATAATAATAATAACAACAACAACAATAATAATAATGCTATTGACGGTTATTGTTTTGCTGCTGGTCTTCTCAAGCCGTTTCAGAACCTGGAGACGGCAAGATAATCCAAAGGCAGGAGGCCAGGGCAGGCTGGAGCTCTGGGAGCCGAAGGGTTAAGTCTCCATGGAAACAGGCATGCATTATTTACGTGGCCTAATGAATAAAACATTTATGTGGTAGGCTAATAAATTCCCTCACACAAAGCAAAGTAAGCTATGATTTAAATATCGGCCTCCGCTGGCTGGCTGAGTTATGGAGCCTGCTCGGGGGACCCTCTTGGTGTACAGCCCCCCCCGCTGCGGTGGGGAGCAGGGGCAGAGAGTGTGCGGCTCTGTCCCTCCTGGCCCGGGGCCTTGGGTCCCCGAGGACCTTACCAGAGCGAGAGCTGCGTGTGTGTGTCGGGGTGGACTAGGGCACGGGTGGGGCTGGCCCTCTCAGGACGGAGATGTTCAGAGGCGGGGCGGCTTGCCAGGGTCTCGTGAGGGTTTCTGGGGCAGATAAGTTATGTCTGGGGGCGGAAGGGCTCGGAGCCAGGCGCCAGCTCACGTGAGAGCCAGTCTGGGGCAGACTGCTGTCTAACACGGAGAAGAGGGGCCTTGGGAGCTGGGGCGAGGCCCGGGGAGGACAGCGAGCGAGCGCTGGGCACCGAGGGCCCGGGACAAGGCAGTGGGACTTTCAGGGAGGATGGAATGGCTGCCCGGCCTCAGCTTGCCCCTGTGGCTGTCACCTCTGAGTCCTTCTCGTCACGCCTCCCTTGGGTTTGGTTGGTTGGTTGGTCCCGCTTCTCTGTGTCTTTCTGTCACTTCCTTTTCTTCTTCTCGTTCTGGTTCTCTCTGCGTCTGTCCGGCGCCCTGGCTCAGCAGCCTGGACACGTAATCCAGCGCTCGGCACCCACTTTCTCTCCCTCGGAGTGAGGGCACGGGGGGACCCAGCCCCTGCTGTGTGTGATGCGCTCACAGAGGGCCCGGCGCACGTTACACCTGCGCTTTTCGCTGACCTCTTGGCCGTGTGCTTGTTTGTTTGCGAGACTCCTGCAAGGACAGGCGGGCACTCGGTGCCATTCTAAGTGGGCGTGGTTGTTGACAGCACCACGTCGTCCTTGACATAGGTGGCAGCGCCCTCGCTTGACCCTCCTACACCTCTGCCAGAGTCCCTTTTGTCTCCCTTTCCTAGACGTGGGGCAGGCGGCTCCGGGAGCTGCTTGGAGCGTTTCGGTGAATTATTGGCCTGATCCGAATTTGAGGAAGTCAAAGAGCCCCAAGAGGTCTGGACCCGTCTGATCTTCAGAGACAGTGAGGACAGGGGGAAGGCCCACGCCGGCTGCTCCCCTCCCCCTCCCGCCCTCCAGGCTTCCCGCTATCCACACAGGCGTCTCTGTGGAGGCGGCCCGAGAACAGGGGCTCTGGAGACATCTGGGGCGGGGCATGAAGCAAGACTTTTGGAGCCTTTCACATCGAAGCTGGGCCCGATTGCTCAGGGAAAGCAGTAGGAGAAATTTGGTGTCACAAATGTGATTCAAGATCCTCCCTCGCGCACTCCGTCAAGAGAGAAGCTAACAGGCAAGGCAGATGCCCATGTGTGAGGACAGTGGCTTCTGCCTGACCTCAGACACCTGCCACCCATCACTTGTTCAGTACCAGGATGGACCTCGGTGGGAAAGCAGCAGCAAGACCACGAACCCAGAGCAGAGTCACCTGATGCAAGGACCGCAGGATGGGTGCTCGGAGGTAAGAAGCTCACAGCAGGCACAAAACACAGTGTCTGGGTGGAAATTATTATGACTGTCTGGGCATTGGTGGGCAGTCAGCTCCTTGGCTCACCTGCTCAAGTGTGCGTAGCTACCAGGCAAGGCCAGCTTCCTGTCCCTCCAGCAAAGCTTTCATCACTAGAAACCATTTACTACCAGACATGGTGAGAGTGGGTCTCTGCAGCCTGTCCCTGGACAAAGTATCCATTCCCTCCAGTCTCTAAAATGCCACCTTATCTGGGTCTTGGTTGGGTGCTGTTGCCTGCTGGGAAGTGATGTGACCAATCAGAGCCGTCTCTCCTGATTACTTCCCACAGGTCACAAAGTTACTCATTTCACTTAATGGTTAACATTCACTTAATGATTCATCAACATAATTTGAACTGAAAGCTTCTAGGGATTCAAGGGTTCTATAGCAGGAAATGCAGATTTCAAACCTAGTTCTTTATCTTCACCAGTGTGTGACCTTAGGTAAGCCATTTACCCTCTCGTAAGTAATGAAGGAAAATGTTATGCACACTTGGCCCTTAAGAGTTAAACCTACAAGGGGACAGAAGGGGACAAAGATGGAAGTTAAACTGCTTTGCATATTCCTTGTTTAATATATTTTATTTTGGAATCATGTAAATATTTAACTTAAGTATAAAATAGAAATCTCATAAAAAATTGGAAGTGAAATGAGACAAATATACTTAAATGCATGACCAGTTGGTGGCATAATCAAAGAGGAACTGGCCAAATTTCCAATGTTAAAATACAGGAATTGGCTGTACATCATAAGTGAGATATACACTAAGGCCCAAAGGAATAATACAAATGGTCCAAAGAAGCTGATGTCAAGAATCATATCATTGGTGAAACATTGAATGTGTCATTCTAAGACCATAGAATGCAGGGTGAAATAAAGCAAAGGAGCAATTGTGTTAGCCAGCTTTCTGGCACTGTGACAAAAAGCCTGAGATAATCAACATAAGCAGGAAAGGTTGCCGGGTGTGGTTGTGCACATCTGTAATCACAACCCTCTAGGAAGTTGAGGTTAGGAGGGCTGTAAATCAGAGCCCAGCCTAGAGAACTTGGCAACTTCTTGAGACCTGTATCAGAAAAAATAAAAGCTAGGAAGGGGTAGGATATAGCTCAGTAAGAAGGCCCTAGGTCCAATCCCCGGTGCCAGCACCACCAAGAAAAAACAGAGGAAGAAGATTTATTTTGGCTCAGGGTTTCTGGTCACAGGGCTGGGCTTGGGTTCTGATGCAGTAGAGTATGCCATAGCAGGAACACACGACAGAAGTCTGTTCCCTCCAAGAAAGTGACAGGAGGGGGCAATGTCCCAATTGCCCCTTTGAGAACCCATCCCCCAGTGACTTCATGCCTTCTAACCAGGCCCCACCTCTTAAAGGTTTCAACTCCCAACAGCTCCAAGGGCCAGAGACCTTGGGCACCCTTTCTCATCCGAACTATTGCAATAATTATGTCAGTGTCATTGGGAACGTTTTTCTGTTTTGGCATAGCAGAAAAGAGATACAGAGGTAAGATCTATGCAGTTGAGTAAGAAGCCTGAAGTCCTGAATGTGAGTTGGAAGTAGTATAAATTCATGATGTATTATTATATGTAAAAATTTGGAGAAAAAAGCCCTACTACTGCTTATTGAAAGATATCAAAATTGATGAATAACCCAGGGAAAGTTATCATCCATAGTATTCAAATTATGTTTCCCAAATACCATTTTTCCCACTCGGGGAGGCTGAGGCAGAATTCCGAGTTTAAGCCCAGCCTGGGCAACTTGGCAAGCAAGATTCTGTCTCCAAATGAAAAGTACAAAAGGGGCCAAGAATGTAGCTCAGGGTGAAGGCCCTGGATTCAAGCTCCAAAACTACGAAAATGAATCATTTCCCCCTAGAAGCTAAGATTTCCCTGGAGAGAAGATTGACTCCAGGTCTAGGGCAGGAAATGTACAAGATTAGCCTGGAATATTATCTTTCTGGAAGGCAAAGGCGTATCAAAGCACTCTTCACTGTATCAGCCAGACCAGAAGCAAATCTGAGGAGGGATGTAGGGTTAAGGATGGAGCGATTTGAACACACATAAAGACAGTAGCTGCAAAGGATGAAAACACATCACATGCCCTCAAGTTCACAAGTTCATTATGATACTGAAAAAAAATCAAACCACACCACAATAAAACAAGCCAACATCACAGGTCACTTTGAAGGATGTTATGGTTTCACATGATTTTGAGTGTCAAGTAAATAGAGGGAAAGAGTAAAGTACTCATCCTAATGTGAGCAAATCGATGCAGGAAAATTTCTCTTTATAAATGCTATGCACTAATAAATAAGAAAGGAGTAATAAATTAGAATCTAACTGTCTTTCAGCTTCTAATGAAACAGAAGATCTAGACAAAGGACTTCAATAGTTGCCAACATTCCCAAAGGAAAATAATAGATAACAGACATGATGCTGGTAGAAAGATGCCACGTTACCAACTGGTAGGAAATAGGAGGGGTGGAGGAACAGTGAATGACACCACAGGGAGGACATTAGCAAAATCTAGGCTAGGATACATTCTATAGGACAAACGATCTGGTGTCTTGAACTAAACATCACAAAGCAAACAAAAGAAACAGAGCAGGGCCTATAGATGAAAAGCGATTGAAGAGACACACTATCGTTCCTAATATCTACCATTCGAATTTTATTATTTATTGTCTGAATTTTATTCAAACAAACTGTAAAAACTGTAGAAGACCGTTTGTCACATCTAAATCTCATCTAGTGTTATGGTTTATCTCTAGATGCCCCCGTGAAGCCTCATGTGTTCATGGGTGACCTTGGAGAGGCGATTGAATATAGAGATGAGATGCATATCAGTGGTACTGATGAGTTTATAGCTAAGTCTGATGTTAGAAGACGAAGTCCGGTCAGAGGAGGTGAGTCCCTGGAGGGTGGCCTGAGGGGGTATATCTCCCTTCCTCCCTTGATCTCTGTCTGTTTCCTGTCTTCTAAGCCATGAGCAACCCCCCCTGCCAGGCTCTTCTGCCGTGCCCCTCTTCCATGGCCATCTTTTTTCCAGCTATCCCTTTCTTAACTGTTCCATCAAGAGGCTTCTAGACTGTTTTGACCTTAAACATTTCACTGTTGATTTTTGTGAGGACCTGAGTTCCCAGATCCTCCATGCCTCCTGTCTTTGACGCCTGTCTTCCTCTCCGAGGCGGTCCTCAGACTCCAGCTCACCTCTGGTGTCCTTGAGGGAGGAGCTTGACACATTACCGCCATCCCTACATCCTTCCCCTCCCCCTTTCTCAGCTTGCTTAGGACTCTTCCTCCAACAACACTTTTCCCCCCAGCATGGTGGTAAATTGACTCACGGCGTTACGGTGTGGGTGTGGAACGCCCCCCAAAAGGCTCACTGTGTTGAAGACCTGGTTGGTAATGGACTCCAGGGGGGATCACGAGGATCTTATGATGAGATCATAGCTTGATGGTTTTACTGGGAGGTGAAAGAAACAGAGGGGGACTACTTGAATGGAGCGAGTCATAGGGGTTTGGTTTTGAGGACCGTATCTG
Source organism: Thryonomys swinderianus (assembly GCA_004025085.1). Lineage (NCBI taxonomy): Eukaryota > Metazoa > Chordata > Mammalia > Rodentia > Thryonomyidae > Thryonomys > Thryonomys swinderianus. The sequence goes on along the minus strand of PVIC010011449.1, from coordinate 24,271 downwards.
GTCCCCAGCTTCTTCCTTCCTGGTTCTTTCCCTTTCTCCAAGCTTCTGGCTGCTATCAGGTAAGCAGCTCTCCTCTGCCAGACCCTTCCTCACCACAGGCCTAAGAGCAATCAAGCCAGCTTGCAGACAGAAACCTCTGAAACTTTGAACCAAAATCAATCTTTTATCTTTTAAGTTATTTTTCCCCTCAAGTATTTGGTCACAGTGATAAAAAGCCTAAGCTCAGAAAGTCAGTCAACAAGAGCAAGGCTGGGCCAAGGTGTTCCCCACACAAGCTCCTATCTCTGTGACCCAGAGACTCAGAGTGTGAAAGTCAGTGTGCCAAGATGGCAGCCTAACCCTGTGGGCACACACCTTCCTCCCCATGTTTCTTCCCTGTTTCTTAGAATCTAGGCTACCTGACTTGCTTGACTCATAGAATGCAGCAGAAAGCAAGTTGTTGGGACCTTGTACTTGGGAGGTAGACTCAGTGCCACTGAGCTAAATCTCTGGCCCTCTAGAAGGGAAGTTTTGAGATTTACTGAGCTCAACTCTGAGTGACCTTGTGACATTTCCATGTCATCTCAAAGGAGAACCAATTGGCATGTGAATAAGTCTAGTCATTTTACTGCAAGATGATTCCTCATGGGCTCAGAGTAGCCAGGTGGCATGAAATTAAAGCTCCAGAAAGGTGTATATAGGAAGTTATTCCAGCCAGCACTCAGCCAATTGGGCTCCCCCAGACGAGGGTGCCATCTTGTGTGAGTGACGCCATCTTGGATCTTCCAGCCTCGGTCAAGCCATCTACACTGTGACTGTTGGGACCACAGATGAGCTGTCCCTGCCAACCTCTGCTTTAATCTCCAACCCACTGGACCATGAGAAAAGAGAAAGTTGTTGTTTCAAGTTGTTACATTTGGTGTAGTTTGTTATACAGCAAAAGGTAACTAAAAACCCAACCTGGGTGCTTGAGTTGTCCTAGAAGTCAGAGGTCATCTGGGAGCACCTGGGCCCCTGGAGGAGGAAGATGGAGATCAGTGTGTTCAGAAGACTGTAACTAAGAACACGGGCTCTGGTGACAGTCACTCAGCTTCCTGGATCTGGCATTAATTAGCTGGTGACCTAGGACCTCACTGAATTTCTTCATACATCTGGAAATGTAAATAATTCTTTCTACAGTGATGGTACCATTCCATTCCACAGCTGGAAAATATAGCAGCCCCCCGTCACACGAAGCTATAGATAGTTGAAATGGAGTGAGTCCAAACTGGGGAGTTTGTCAGTGTGAAATGCACATGTGTATATTAACAAGAAGAATGCCTAGCACCTCATCAATGCTTTTAATATTGATTATATATCGATGTAATATTTTTTATCCTTGGATTAAATAAAATATGCAGATAACTCTCCATATCCATTCTTCATCTGAGGATTCAACCAACCTCTGGTCAAAAATATTTCAGAAACTCATTGTGCTGGTATCCACTGTGTAGCTATGCCTGTGATGGCTGTGTCTGTACTGAACACGTGCGGGCTTTTCCTTCCCCAAATACAGGGTAATGACTGTTTCCACAGCTTTTCCATTGGATTAGGTGGTACAGATAATCGAGAGATGATTCAAAGTAAATGAGAGGGTATGTGTAGATTATCTGCAAACACTGTACCATTTTAAAGAAGGGACTTGAGCACCTTGGGATTCTGTGTCTGCGGGGGTCCTGGAGCTGGCTCCCCGTGGATATGGAGAGATGACTGTATTGTTGAAAGCAATTTCACTTACGTTTACTTTTTAAAAATTATGTATGTGGCTCACTGGACGGTGCCGACACAATCCTGCAAAGATTAAATACTGCATGTCAAGTGCTCAGCCTGGCGCATGAAAAACCCTGGGCAAACGGGAGCTGTAACTTTGGTAAATATTGTCCTGAGTAGATGGAGGCCAGAGCTCGGATATTAGCAGGCTGGTGTTCGGGCTTCTGCCAGGTGGGCCCCTAATCTAAGGGACAGAGGAAGGGAACTAAAGCTCTTAGGAGCCAGCTTTGTGCCAGTGACCCACAGGCTCTCCTCGGGCCACTCCCTGCACCCTAATAGTGGCCTGTGGCAGAGATGTTATTCTCCTTATGAATGGGGAAACTGAGGCTCAGAGAAGTGAAGTGACTAGCTTGAGTTAAAAGAGCTGGTTTTGTGTAGGATGAGAGTTCTCGCGGTGGGGGAAGGGCTCTGTCTCGGTAACTCATCTTGTCCCGGAGGTCACGTCCAGGCTCAGATCAGCCTCTGACTTCTCTTCTTTCTCGTGTTCTCTCTCTCTTGCTCCGTTTCCTCTCTGAAGTCAGGGTCCCCAGTGTGTCTCCTGTGTCCTCCCTGACAACTCAGGCTCCCAAAGGCGTGAATTTATTTCTCTAAGCATAACCGACCCTGTTGCATAAAGACATCGCACATGTAGTTTCAAACGTTATTTGTTAACTTCATCAGACAAAGTACAGTTCCGTGGTGCTAATGTCAATCTCCACAGCTCATTGGGTTTCTTAAAAGAATCGAGACATGGCTCTCAGCTCCCGGCCTCCATGAGAAAGGCAGCGCTTCAGTCAGCATGAGGAACCCTTTGCCTCTCACCCCAGAAAGAGCCATAAAACACGCGCAGTGCCAGGGCACGCGCCCATTTGACAAAGACAATTTGATTTGTCCGCGGCTTCTGAAATATTCATCCCGCTTTGATGGACTATCGTTTTATAAATATAGATTATCATTAACTGACACCGGCAGTGCGCTGCTGGCCGAGCCAGCACCACGCCACTGGTTCGGAATGAAGACGTCCAATAAAAAAAAAATCATTATCTCTGCCTGCGAACCCTGATCTGTGTCGTCTGCCTCATTTGCAGTGCAAGGGTCAGTAACTCACGCTAACTGCTTCTGTTTGTGTGTGTCGCGGCCTGGCCAGCCCTGCTGGGGAGACTGGCAGGATGCTTCTCAAGTCGGGACCTGGTGAAGAAAACAGGGTGGCTGCGCAGGGAGAGAAAAGAAGGCCCAAAGGCTGTGCCCGGGGCACGGTGAGAAGACTGGAATGTTTCCGCAGAGGCAGTGGGCGTGGATGTGAGCTTCGGAGCGGATCAGACCCATCACCGCTGTTTGCTAGATATGAGGCCTTGGGCGTGTAGGCTTCTCAGCAGTTTTCTCATCTGTAAAGTGGGAATTATAATCAGACCTGTCTCCTAGGAGACCAAGCTCGTGGTTTTAAGCACGTCGCTCAGGAAGCATGGGTTGCAGGGATGGTACTGGTGCGCGCGCGTGTGTGTGTGTGTGTGTGTGTGTGTGTGTGTGTGTGTGTGTGGAGGGTTGGCCGTGGTGTCCTTGATCTTTGAAGTCTCAGAGTGTAGAGTTTGAGCCCAGGGCAAAAAGAGGCTCAAGGGTCAGAGTCTCCCCTCCTTCTGAGCGTTCTGGGTCAAGGTGGGGCCTGACAAGACAGGGATGTGGGTGGCGAGTCTCTTACATACTTTCCCCAGTGCACTGCGCTGCCAGGGACTGAAATGCAAGTGGAATAAAAGATTTACCTCACTTTAGAAGCCAAACCATGTCTGTAGCATTTCCTTTTGCAGTTAGTTGTTTGAAGGAAATATACAGCCAGGTGTGGAAAGAGAAGCAATTGCAGCACAATCTCCAGTAGACAGCGGCCTGAGGGAAGAGAGAAAGAACAGGACAAAGCAGTGGCTGAGAGGAGAAGGCAAACCTCTCTGCATCCTGCACAGGGCTGGGATGCAAAAGGGCAAAATCACCTCTTATCCTCCAGCTCCAGCAAGGCCGTAGGAGAACCGGTGTTCTGGAACTTTCCACGGTGCCCCGGTGCAAGATCCCTTGCTGTTCTTGGGAGCAGGGAGGCGAACCACGTTCCACGACTTCATCCTGGTGGAGGAAGAGCCTGGGGCACTCAGCCCCAAAGTTTATTTAAGTGAAAAAACCCATCCAGAGACAAGAGGGAGCGTTACACCACTGTCAAGTGTTAGACGTCGCCATCAAGCAAAAAAAATTACATCCTGTCCTGACGAGCGACTAATCAAGGCATGGCAAACGGTCCTGCAATAAATTACTCCAGCGCGAAATAAACCACACAAACAGACCGATGATAATAAATGTAAATTATTTCTCTGAAGAAATTTTCTTGGTATATGAGTAATACGAACCATCAGGAAGGCGTCTTCCTTAACATTAATTACAGAAAATGACAAGTGAGCTGATGACTGGGAAGGCTCATTATCTGAGAACATATTCACAACTTTGCAATTTGCGCGAGATGTACTCCGGCTAAATTAATCTCCCTTCTTTGCATGAGCCTCTTCTAATTTTCATGTTATTAACAGGTTTGCAGTATCAGTCAGTGCTTGTCACTCTAATCAGGTTTCAGCATGTTCGCAAAAGCGAAGCGTCATTTATAAGGATAAGCCCTCATAATGGTGCTTGCTTTCATGTGGAGAATTCTACAAGGCTGCTTTTAATAAGGTACTTTAATCATCTCCTTTGCTCAACTTTTGGCCCCACTGTTCCTTTATGAAGAGTCATTAAAAGACTTTGAAGTTCATCAAGGAGGAAAAATTCATGACATTGTTCGGGTGAGGTTGGGGCTGGTACTAAAGGGAAAGTCTGGAGCAGGCAGGGACGAGAGGGTGACCGTGGGGGACCATGGGTGCCTGGGACAACCTGTGCCTCTTGTCTCTGCTCCACAACACGGTGCACGTTTGCACCCCTGGTTCTTCGCTGACCCAAGATCCCCTTGGTGAGTTCTGCAGACCGCAGTGTAAGTTTCAAGGGCCAATGATCGTTAGAAGAAAGGCAGGCTGGGTCAGGACTCTGGACAGCTCCCGCGGGCCGCCTCTGCAAGGTCTGGGAGCCTTCTGAGGACTTCAATCTGTGTTTAGGTCTGTTTCTGCTTTGGAAATTTCTGTTTCTTGGGTGTGTGTGCGTGTGTGTGTGTGTGTGTGCGCACGCATGCGCGTGCAGATTGTTTCTCTGAATGCAGGCAATCATTCTCATTATCCTATGAGAATTAAATTCAGAGGGAAGGCTAAATTTTCTGTCCTCGGTAGATAACCTGCAGAGTGCTTTCAGCCTTCTGGGCTTGTAGACCAGTTACCTCACTCTGTCTCTCTCTATCTCTCTCTGTCTCTCTCTGTCTTTCCTCTGTTTGCTACATAGTTCATGGAGGAAAGGCAGGGCTTATCCTAGAATCCAGACTCCTGTAGACCTTCCTGCCCTGCTCAGTTTCTTCAAATGTCTAAAGCTGAAAATGTCCTCATGCATTTCCATCAACAGAGATGCACGATGTTAGTTTGGCTCCGCTGATCCTCGGTGGCCTCTGACAAATATTCTGAACTCACTGTTGTCACGGACATTCTTCTGGCTGGGGCAGCTCATCTATTAGTGAACAGAGTACTAGACGTTGAGAGAAAACAAGTCCTAGTCCTTCCTTAATCACTGAACCATCCTGTGACCTTGGATAAGTCACACTTCCCTTCTAGAACCATCTGTGAAACTTTGTAAACTTTTCCCAGTTCGGATCTTGGTGATAGTATTTATGATGTTGATTAGAGCCTCATCTTCCCGTTCCCACCCAATGACGGAGAGAGTGATCTTGCATCATGGTGGTACCATGGGTCACCCCCTGGGACGACCAGAGCTGTGGAGGCATGTAGGGCTCTGCCTGGGATGCTGGAATAGCCCCTCTGTCTCCCTCTCTTGAGCACCTGAGTTGGGCCCGGTCTGGCAGTGCTGTCCAAATGGCTAAGGCAGGTGCCCAGCTGGTGCTCTGACCTCACATGCAGCGTGCCATGGGTCAGAGTTCAAGGCTTTCTCCAGAAACTTCCTGGAGACTCTGTCCTCTTCAGGCCAGGGCTGAGAGTCCTGAGGGACAGCCTGGAGAAGAATGTGACAAGGCTGACCCGGAGGGATCAGGCAGATGCACGGGGAAGACCCTGCTATGTCCCAGCCCCAGCACCCTCGCTGCCTGCTATCTGTCACACACAGGGACAGACATGAACATTGCCAGATCCCAAAGAGATCACCACCGGGTCTGGTGGGTGGTGGTGATCCCTGTGCAGCAGCCCCCTAGCCACTCGCCAGCCATCCTGCCATCTCCCTGAGCCCCTGACAGGCCTCAGGAAGCACCATCCTAGAGCTGGGACTCAGGGGCACCACTCTGCTCATTCCCATTGTCAGACGGGCCACCGAGGCCTGAGGGGGTACCCCGACCTGTCTTGGGCCATGTGGTGAGCTGCAGGTATCATTCAGCGTCTTCCTGGATATCTGTCCTTCTCCTGAGGGCCATTCCCTCCCTGGTCTTGTTCTCCAAATAGTACAAATGACTCCCGCCCCAGGCTATATTACTCAGGTGTCACTTGTAAGCAGATGGGATCCAGCTAGCCCGCTGCCTGGCCCCGTGACCTCCTCCTCCTACGAGTCACACTCCTGTGTCTTCCCCGTGTTGGATCCGTCTGTGTGGCCGATACAGTGAGGCAGAAATGATGCTGGGTTACTTCCCAGGACTGTTATAAAACATGGCGGTTTCTATCTTGCTTGTTCCCTCCCGCCACCCACTCTGGAGAGAGCCAGCTGCCCTGGCTGTAGAGAGAGGCCAGCAAGGAACTAAAGTGACTACCCGAGCGAGGCTGAGACCCACCCCAGCTGCCTACCAGGGCCACCTGGGAGGGACACAAGCCAGGACACCCAGCTAAGCCACTCCCAGATTCCCACCCCTCAGAAACAGAGATAACGACTATTGTTAAAGCACCATGTGGTGGGATCTTTTGTTACACAGCAATGAATGATCAATACGCTGGTTTTCTTTTGTCTGTTTTTGTTTTAATAAAATAATGCTGAAGGATTGGGTCAGCCTCAGATTCTCCGGAGCAATAAGACTTCAGGGGAAAGAAAGCAAGCAGAAGGATTTGGAATGGCATAGCCTGAGACAGGACATCTGTCTCTCATTTCTGTCCAAGAAGCACATGTGAGTTGAGTATCCACCTCTGTTGGCCACAGAGGCAGGAAAAGAGCAGTGAGAACGGTCCCGTGGTGAAGGGAACAGGTGACTGCCTGCACCTACTGGTACACAGGCCATGTGTTCACTGTGTCCCTGCTCTGATATAATAATGGCCATCCCGGTTCCATGGACAGATGGGGAGACTGAGGCTCAGGAGCTCGAGTATATCTTGTAGACTCCTTGCAGGGGGCGTATGGGCTGGGTGTTTGATGGCTACAGTCACCAGGGAGACGACAGGCCACGGAGGAAGTCGCAGGACGCTGACTCTCAGGGCCCAGCACAAAAGACCCCAGTGGAGACAAACAGAAAGGCTGGGAGATGGCGCAGCAGTGGCTGGTGTGAGCGTGGGGACAGAAGGGTAGCCTCCAGGATGACCTGTGACTTTCTGATGCTAGACGTGGGGGACACAATGCTGGTTTTCAAGAGATGGTGCCCCCCAAAGGAGCTTTATTGGGGCTGGGATAAAAAATTCCCTTGGAGAAAAATCAAATTTGGGTGCTTGTGGGACGCCTGAGTCACGGGCCACTGGTGGGCCCGGCTGGAGCTCGAGACACCACCAGGGCTGGGCCTCCAGCCCACCTGGCGTTGAGGAGAGAGAACCCGGGCACGGGTGGGGTGACGTGGAGCATAAGGCGTCTGGAGAGCACGGCCTCGCCTGAGGGTGGGCCCTGAGGCGGTGAGAGGACGCAGCAGTGGGGAGAAAGGGGAGCCCGAGGCCCGGGAGGAGGCAATTTCCAAGGGGTGTGGCGGCTGGCACTGGTGGTAGTGAGTGGCCCAGTGCTGAGGGCATGCAAGAAGCCAGACAGCCAGGGTCGGAGCCTCAGTGGCGGCCGGCCCATGAGACCCGCCTTGACTCCAAGGAGAGAGAGATGAGCTGGTGGGGTCCGTGGGTGGAGACCCTCGCCCTCAGCTCTGAGTGCCCGCCAGTCCCGGCAGCGCTGCCGGAAGGAGGAGCCCGCGCCTCCCTGCTTGGGCCCCAGGCGCTGCACGCAGCTGTCCCTCTTCCTGTCTCACCCCCGCCCCCCTTCTTTCCTACTTCTGGGCTGCCGTGTTCTGTGGAATCCCAGGCCCTGGCTCCGCTCATGGGCAACATGGGGAGACGGAGAAGGAAAAGCAGTGGGAGTGCTGGGGATGTAGCTGGGTGGCAGCACACCTGCCTCACAAGGGCAAGGTCCTGAGTTCGATCTTCAGGGACCACCCCCAAAAGAAAGAAAAAGAAAAGCAAGTAGTTCTTCTTCATGTCAGACATGCAGGACACTGGAAAGGCCATGGGGAGGCCCTTTCTGTGACGAGAGTCATATGTCTGTGACTCCTTTGTCCCCTGATGGATGGGGCTGCGCACCAGGTCTCCCAGGGCCCAGGTGGGCACAGGAAGGCCCCGCCCCGGGGCCAGAGCCCCCTGTCCTGGACTGGCCCAGGGGCTCCGGCTCTCTGCACTTGGGGGCCTCTCTGGTGCAGGGGGAGACCCGGCCATCGCCGCCCTGACAGCCGCCTTCTCCTAAACACGGCGAAGTTCACCCACAAGAACGTCAGCGCGCTCTTCAGGCTGACAGAAATCCTGCCGATAATTGGGAAGAGCGGAAGATGAAAACATTAAAATTTGCCCTGTCATGTGTTCCCTTTTCCTGATTGCCTGATACCCACCGTCCACTGACAGACGCTGTATTATTAACAGTTGATTAAAAATCACTTCAGGTTCGAACCAGCCGCCGAGAGGGAGCGTCTTGACAAGACTTGTGGTTGGTGATTGACAATTAGTAATATTCGGTGTGTCACAACACAGAGAGTGTGACTTATTGGTGCCGGTGTAATGCAACACATTTCATCTGAGCTCCTCAAATTGGTACATAGGAATAGGAAAGAAAAGATGGAGTCTCGTTCAGCCGACTTTGATTACCAACAAAGGAAAGATCGGGTACCCCAGCTCAGCACACGGGGCCCAGGTTCTTATCAGTCAGCGCTGCGCCGAGATCCGCAGGGCTGGTCTCATTATGCAATCTCAACTTCTCTATCGGCAGCCGAGTCCTTTCTGTCTGGAAATATGAAAGATCTTTGCTCTGACGCTGCCTCCGAGCCTCTAAATTACCAGCCTGCTCCTCTTAAAACAAAAGGCTTCTCATTTTTTAAAAATAAAACGATCATGTCTTGATTGACGGGCTACATCCTTTTCCTTCAGCTGTTTTTTCTAAGTTGGTGTCAGCGGGAGTTGGATTCACAGGCCATTTTTTTTTTTTTTTTTTTTTGTCTCAGTTCTAATTCAATTCCTTTTAAGTGCTTTTAAGAGCAGTTGCAACTCGAGGTCTTTCCTTTTTTGGGTTTGACCTGGATTTCGTTTCCTTTCTTTCTTTTTTCTTTTTGGGTTTCCTACTTGGCTGGGATTACTCAAGCAGAGAATGGTCTCTACATTAGCACGAGGTGATGGATTTAACGTGATTAATCTCTGCAAACTTGGAAAGAGAAGGCTGCCGGTGGGATTTCAGTGTTTTGCGAAGCTGCGCACCTCGTACCAGAGAGGGGGCGCCTCCGGGGGTCGCTCCCTCCCCACCCCGTGATCGGGCTTCTCAGCACGTACTGTCACCGGATGTGCTCTTTTCCCACAGTAGTTTACCCACACTCCTCTGTCACCCGGGTCCCCCGCACCTCCTGAGAGCCGTGGGGTCCCCGTCTTGTGCACTTCGCCTTCTGGGCGCCGCAGTCCCCTCCTGCAGGGCGAGCGCTTCGCGGTTCTCTCTGGAAGCAGTGACTGCGTTGATAACGGAGACGGTTTGGGGCTCGGATGCCGAGGGCTGCTTCTTGGATGCTGTGTTTGTTTCCTCCTTGGCTCCTGAGCTCTCAGCCCTAGACACAGCCGTAGCCCTCGGGCCGGGTTCTCAGGCCCTCCCTTGGGCCTACCCTGAGGTCCAGAGGTCCTCTGTGTTAGCCGCCAAGGGCACCCCGGGGCCAGCTCTACCCCCACTGTGGCACATTCCGGGTGCCCCTCTCTCTGTGGAAAAGCAGACCAGGGAGCTTGCTGTCAGAGCCCGTAAGGACATGAGCTCAAGGCCCTGTGTCAGGTTGTAGAGGATCTCCCTCCCGGTGCCCTGCGGTCAGAGGCCGTGCCAGGGGTGAAACTGTCCCGAGCCTTCCATGTGGCAGTGGGCAGGTGGGGCGGGGGCGGGCTGCAAGGACCCGAGGGCACGTCAGCCTGGAACAGTGACTTGACCTCGCCAAGTCTGTCACCGGTAAAACTGCGAGAATGAGGGATCCGCTTCCCCCCGGACAGGCACAGACTTCTGGGGTAGCATGGGTCCCTTTTCAGAACAGTAGCCTTCAAATGTGTAAGATAATACGCGCAGGACTGCACAGGAAATTGGGGTATGGAAGTATAATGGTTACAACATCATTAATTTGTGCTAGAGCAAAATATGCGCCTCTTAGTAACACGTTAGTAGCAACATCCACCGGCGGGTCTAATAGGCATCATGATTCCAAGGTGGGGTGAGCACAGGGAAGCATCAGAGAAGCCCATAGCGACCGTGGCGTGACGCGGGAATGTCTGATTTCCACCAGTGACAGCTGTGGCTGCTGCTGCTACCGTGTTCACAAAGGAAGCAAAGGTGGATCTCAACTCGGAGGGGAGGCAACCTTCCCATTAAAGGGTAGAAGCTTTGCTCTTCGGGTGTACCTGGTGCCAGGAGAGGGGCCCGGGGAGAGGCTGCAGCGGGGACAGAGGGGAGGACGGGTCACAGGGAGCCACAGGTGGCTAGGGCCAGCCTGATACAGGATAGCGGGAGCTGGGCCCTGGGTTCTGGGTGTGAGTCCTCCATCTGCTGGTGGTGTCTAGCACAAGACAGGTATTGTCTATGCTAACGTTAAGGTCACGGTGTCACGGTTAACAACAGGCTGTGTTCACCGAGTGTCTCCTGTGGGCCTCAGCCCCGCTGTCATCCCTTATTACTGTCTTGATTAATGTGAGTCACACCTTTTGGAATAGGAGACGAGTTCCGAGGGGTTGTGCCACCTGCCAAGGACAAACAGCCGGCGGGTGGAGGTGCTGGAGCAAGCCTAGCCTACGCGGAGCCGACTGTCAAGCCCACGTTCTTAACCATCAGTGATGGGTAATGTATTTATGTTACAAGCGAGCAGGTCTGAAAAGCGCTTGGTGATTTCAAATCGTTTCCAGAGTTGAATACTCCCCACGCTCTCGTTCATGAAGGGCCTTGCCTTCTGTGTGACCCACCCCTTCCTGACCTTGACCTTGGCTCATGTCCCCCGGCAGCTCTCAGGATTTGACAGCGTTCTGATCAGAGCGTACTGACCCTTTCGATACTGTAGATGGTTATTGCTTTCAGAGCAGTGAATAGAACCTGGGCATTTTCATTTACAAATTTCTCCCCACTTTTCAAACATATGAGAAACATTCCAGTGATCAGTGCTTGAATTATCGGCTCCTTGTGAGGAAGCAACATTGGTAGTAGCAGGATTCGTGTTATTAGTGGGCAGGGATCCCTGGCTTTGGAAGGATCATTCTCGGGCCATCACCGGACATTCACCTGGAGACGTTCAGCTGAAACACGGTGTCCCGGGGATGCTAATTGTCCAGCGAGGTGGGGCCTCAGCCTCTGCATTTTCTGATGCCCTCTGCTCCAGCGGGCAGCAGCACACCCGGGTGTGGGACAGCTGTGGGGGGCCGCTTGGTCTTCCCGAGGTTCAGAAGAAAGCAGGAGGTTGTTACTAGACTTCTGAGCAAGCTTTCAAGTTTCAAATTCTTCCTCTGCCACCCACAAGCTGGATGTCCTCACACAAGTTCTTCTCCCAGAGCCTCAATTGTCTGACCTGTAAAATGGTCATGACAGCTAGTATCTGACTCAGAACTGTGAAGATAGATGAGATCATGTATTCAACACACCGAACAGTGTCTGGCCCTTGGTTGTGAGCTAAGTAAATAATATTAGTCCATTTTTTTTTGTAATGATAACACAAAATCCAAGATGGGGGGGGGCGGAGGGTTAGTTCAGTAGTTCCAGCACCTGCCTCGCAAACGCAAGGTCCTGAGTTCGATCCCCGGTAACTACATACAATGCTGGGCATGGAGACTCACGCCCATCAGCAATCAGTACCACATACCACAGTGCCGGGCATGGTGGCTCACGCCTGTCATCCCAGCACTCAGGAGGCAGAGACAGGAGGATTGCTGAGTTCGAAGCTTGCCTGGGCACCATAGTGAGCTCAGGGCCAGCCTGAACTACAACGCGAGACCCTGTCTCAAAAAAAAAAAAAAAATCCAAGATGGGATGCTTAATAAGGGGAGAGATTTCTCAGGCTCACAGTTCTGGAAGCTGAAGGGCACAGGATCAGCGTCGGCCCAGCCGCGAGAGGAGCTCAGGGAGCGAGGCTCGGCAAAGGTGGGGGAACAGCAGCTGGGCGGTGATAGCACCTGGCAGGGAAGGGAAACCCCGCGCACAGCTGGCCTGTCCATCCGCCCACGCTCGCCGTAGCACTGTTCACAGAAGCCGAGACACGGACTCAGCCTAGGCACCCATCGACAGGTGACAGACCAGTGGAGAAAGAAAATGCGGAAGCCACACATACCCGGAGTATTGTTCACAGTAAGGAACGGAATCCTGTCATTTGCAAGAAAATGGGTGAAATCGGGGAATGCTATGTTAAGGGAAATACCAGGCACAGAAAGACAAGTGCTGCGTATTTTCCCTTAAATATGGAAAAAGGATCCCTGAAAGTAGAAGAGGGCTGCTTAGGGGCTTTCTGGATTCACAGGGTAAGGGAAGAGCTTGGAAGACAGTGGGAGGAAGGCTGGGCAGACACGCCCACAGCACGGAATGCGCACGTATGGAAACGGCAGAGTGAAACTCATTCATAAATTTGTGCAAGGATATTTATAAATAATTATAATAATATACAAAATAATTATAGTAAAAATAATCTTGGTCTTGACAGGATACATATTCAGGGAGAGCATCTGTCCTAAGGAGCTTTGCACCGGGTGCCAGGGGACCTGCCCCTTCCCAGTGAACCTGGCCACCACGCTCTCCAGCACAGGGCTGTGGCCACAAGGCCTGGGGGGGCTAATTATGGGACCCTGACAACAGAACTAGCAGGGCTCCTGGGAGTCACACTACAATGTGTGGGGTAGCTTGGTGAACTCTGGGGTGTCCAGGCTGCCCCTCGGATGGGTGGGGCAGTGGCAAGGACAGTGCAGAGGCAAAGGGACACAGGTCCCAGATGAGACACTTAATAGCTGTGAAATCTCAGAGAGTTCCTTATATTTTGTGGTTAATTTTACACACGGTACAGAGATTTAAAATCCAAAGATATCATGGGAAAGTCCTGGCCAAGGGCCCAGACACCACCCGGAGATTTGCTGGGTGTTGCTTTGATTAGCACTTTGGGTCAGTGGGGAGGCTATTAGAGTTGAAGAGTCCTCTTCCGGCAGCTGGAGTGCTGGACCAGGTGCTGGCCGCAGGAATGGAGGAATAAGAGCATGTGGCAAAGGCCAGGGTCTCAGGACAGGTTCTAGTTCCAGTCAGTGTGTTGCTGCCTCTGGCTCCCCCAGTCTGTCGGATGCCAGCCCTGAAGCCCCATCAGATGCCAACTTGACAGAGTGTTCTCAGCCAACGTGGGCCAAGAATCAAAAGCAGCAACTCAGCTGTGTATGAACTAATAATCATTTAGCAAAGTGGCCAGAGAAGGGCCTCTTTACCCTACTCAGTGTGACCCTGTGTTCTCCAGTCATACTCCGCCAAGACGCTGTGATGAAAAAGGAGCCCTTTCTCAGGAGCAATGGAAAAGTACTTAGGGAAAAACTTAATGAGAAATGCATATGACCTATATAAAGACAACTACAGAATTTTATTGGTGAAATAAAAGAAGATCAGAATAAAGAGAGAGGCACACTACATTTCTGCATGGGAGGACTGGATACTGTAAAAATGTCAAAGCTCCTCCCTGTTAATTTGCAGATTTAATGCGACACCAAACAACCCTGCAAAAGAAACCTGGTCAAATGATTCTAAAATGCATCTGGAAAAAACAATGGCTGGAATATCAAAGAATATTCTGAAAAGGGTGACCTGTGACGTAGCACCTCACTGAACTTTAAAACATATCATAGAGTAGCCATAATTAGAACGGTGAGAATATTGACAGAAAAATAAATTAATTTTAATGCTTTAGAATGTCTAGAGATAGATGATATCACATTTAAAAAATTAATATTCACCAGCACTTGGGAGGCAGAAGCAGGAGGATTGCTGAGTTCCAGGCTTGCCTAGGCTACATAGTGAGCTGCAGGCCAGCCTGAAATACAAAGCGAGACCCTGTCTCAAAAAAAAAAATTAATATTCAGTGAATGCAATGAAATAAACTGATTAGCAATTTGAAAGAAATAATTTGTAATTCAGATACACCTTATACTTCACCTCAAAATAACTTCAACTGCATAATAAATGAAGTTTAGAAAGAACCAAATAAAATGCAGCAGAGGACAGATTTGGTTATTTATCAGATCTTCAGAATACTAATTTTAAAGAGGTAATGAAGTGAATTACATAGGATTTAAATATCCATATACGATAATATGATAACTCAGTAAAAATTTGTGTGGGGGTAATAAAATGTTCAGAGGGATATTTTTTTCTTGTAGTTTTAATAACACTTGCTCAGTAAGTAAAAATTAAGGGTAAACTGTCCATGAATTGTATTATAGATGATTAACTATAAGAAATGCCTAAATACGTATTAACAAGTAATCCTTTTACTGTTGCTTCTATCTTTTTAAAGAGAAGAACATTTAAAACAATCTAATCTCTTTGGTATAATCTCTTATGAGGAGTTAAGGCTACATGCTCTCATTAATTTTTTAATTTCTATGAATTCCCATATTTCATTTTTCATTGGCTAGGGTCCCATGTCTTGCCAGTTCACCCCAAAATTGTTACTTTATTGTATTTTTTGTGGTACAGGGATGGGACTCACAGCTTCACAAAAACTAGGCAAGTGGGCTGGAGATTTAGCTCAGTGGTTCTGGTGCCTGCCTCACAAGCCAAAGGTCCTGAGTTCGATCCCTGGTAACCACATACAATGCTGCGCATGGTGACTCACTCCCACCAGCAATCAATACCATATACTACAGTGCCGGTGTGGTGGCTCACGCATGTAATCCAAGCACTCGGGAGGCAGAAGCAGGAGGATTGCTGAGTTCGAGGTTTGCCTGGGCTACATGGTGAGCTGAGGGCCAGCCTGAACTACAAAGCGAGACACTGTCTCCAAAAACACACAAAAAACAACAATAACAAAAATACTAGGCAAGCACTGTACTGCCTAGCTACTCTCCAGCCTTGTAATAATTTTTTAAATTTTGTACTAAGGGTTAAACCCAAGCCCTTCACACTGAACTACATCACTGGTCATTTTTTTATTTTTTAAAATCTTGAGACAAGGCCTTGATAACTTACTGTAGGAATCACTTTCCTGCTGCTGGCACAAACCATTTGACACCTGGGACTTAAGAAAGAGCTGTTTACCTCTCTCCGGGTTCAGTGGGCTCAGTCCATGGTCAGTCAGCTCCAAGACAGAAATGGCACAGTGGGTGGTACTGGCAGAGGGTGGGTACTCAGATCTTTGATGTGATGCCCCCAAAGGCCCACAGATGGGCTTGGTCCCCCATCTGTGGCACTCCTGGGAGGTGGTGGCACCTTTGGTGAATGACCCAGTAGAAGTCAGGTTACGGGGGGCAACCTCTTGAAGGGTGCAGTAGGCTCTAGCCCCTTCCTCTCTCTCTCTTTGCTTCCTGGTCATTATGCAGTGAAGGGACCTCTTCTGCCATGTGTTCCTGCCATGCTGTACTGTTCTGTCATAGGCCCATGGGGCCAACCATCCGTGGACTAAAACTTTCAGCCAAAATAAACCTTTTTCCTTTTTAAATTGATTATCTTATGTATTTTGTCACAGAAACAGAAAGCTGCCTAACACAGTAGGGCCTAGTGGGAAGCCATTGGGTCATTGAGGTTGCTGCTCTAAGAAGGGATTTGGCTACTCTTGCAGGGCCCTGGTTCATTCTCAAGAGAGAGTTGATAGAGAAGAGCAAGCCTGACCCCTCCCTGGTCTCTTTGGGCTCCTGTCTCACCATGTGATCTCACCTCTCACATATACTGCCACCACTGAGATGTCAGCCACCTTTTGAACACTGAGCTAAATAAACCTCTTTTTTTGGTAAGTCACTCAGCCTCAGGTATTTTGTCAAGGCCAGAGAAAACTGACCCAGACAACTTTTGTTGGTGAAGTCCTCTCAGAGCCACAGGCAAAGTTTCTGTGAGCTCACTGACTACTGAGCCACGCTGACACTGAGAGGTACCACAGGGAAAGATTCAACCAAATTCCAGTGATGCCAAGAGTCACCTGCCAGGGAGTCAAATTTAGCAGGAGATCTACAGAGCCAGAGCCACCTGGAGACGTGTTCAGAGGACAAGGACCAACCTGAACGAGGCCTTCTGTCCTGACACTGTGTGCTGGCTCCCAGTAGCCTGCAAGGTGGAGACTGCAGCCTCTTGGCCTTCAGGGAACAGCCACATCTCAGTGTGTGGAGGGCAAAGGAGCTGAGGAAGTAGGGCCCAAAGGCAGGACCGAGCAGCGAGGGTACAGCGGGCAACAGCTGCCAGCACAGTACAGACTGATGACATGGCATATGAAGCGCTCACTCAGCCTCAGTAGAGGTCCCAGGTGGGCTCAGGGTTCTGAGAATGTGGCAGGCCCTCTCCTGCAGAGAGGGCACCGGCAAGGGCTGGGCAGGGCATTAGCCCTGGACAGCAAGGGACTGGTGTGTAAGGCACAAGGACCAGCAAGTGGATAAAGACAGGAGGAGTGAAGAGAGTGCCAGGGAGGAGAAGTCTGGCTGGATGGGCACTTACCTGCGTACCAGACTCCTCCTGGTCCCAGGGAAGGGGCAAACGCTGACCACTGTGACAGCCCAGGCTGCGGGTGGCTCCCTGTCCTCGTCCTCCCCATACAGGCTCCTTAATCCCTGCAATAAACGTTCACTGAGCACCTACTACACATCAGTCTTCAAGTGTCAGAGACGCAATGGTGAAAAGCTTGGTCCCAGACTACTGTCCTTGGAGCTGAACTTCCAGGGGGCAGAGATAAGAAATAAATGGATAAAAAGTTGGATGTAGACAGATCAGGGCTATAAGAAAAAACAGAATGGGAGCTGGGGATTTAGCTCAAGTGATACTACGCCAGTGTTGGATGCACAAGGGCCCGAGTTTGATCCCCGGTACCACAAACAAAATAAAACAAAACAAAAACAGAATGAAAAAGGGGATGGGGTCGATGTTTAAATAGCTGAGGTTCTTATTCATTCGGATCCGTAGCGTTCCAGTGAGATGACCCCGATGGTGGAGGAACACCAAAGAGTGACCCAGGGCCCTGCACGGGGACAAGCGATCCAGGAGGAAGGCACAGCAAGCGCAAAGGTCCCGAGGTGGCAGCCTGCTGGGCATGTTCAAGAAGAACAAGGAGGACTGGGGGGTTGGGTAGGTGGCCAGGAACTGCGGGTTTTAGATAAGATCAGAGGGTGGGAGCCTTGGGGTGGAGGGACCCCGAAAGAAGGCTGGGGAAGGCCTGGCTGACCATGAACTCAAGTCTGATCAAGGAGGCTCCTTAGTGGCCGTTTCTCAGCATCCTTTCATTCAGTCGTGTTTATTGATGCCAGGCGCAGACGCAGCTTGCAATCTCTGTGGCTCCCAGCTGTCCCCGTCAATGCCTCTGTGTGAACAGTGACAAGATAACACCTCGTTATTTCTGTGTGTTTGCTCTGTGCCTCACAAGCACCGGCCGAAGCAGTGGATACAGCCGGCTTGACCCCTGCCTTCCCTGGAGGCTTTCGGCACATAAACAGTGAAATCAAGGCTTAGGCACAACCCTGAGCGGAAAGGGGAAAAATAGGTTCTGAGAGACGGCCAGGCCCTTGGAGAAGAGCCTTGTGGCCTAGAAGCTCCCTTTGCTGGGCCCTGCCCTGTCCTTCCACCCAGCTCCCTCCCTCCCCTTGTTGAAGGCCGTGAATCACTACTGCATGTATTTTTGCTTTTCTGTGCCTGCTCAGGGGCACAGAAGCAGCACACAGAAGAGGGAGGGAAGGACAGACAGAGACACAGAGACAGAGGAGAGGCAGGATGCTATGGGAGTCCGCGGACTCCATTCCCTACTTCCTTCAGGCAACCTGGTGCTGCCTCCTGGTGCCCGCCTTGTCCTGTCCTCCTGTGCTCCTTGGCACTGGATGCCCAGCGCCCTTTGCACGCTGTGCTGGCCACAGGGTGTGGAGTGACTGACTGGAAGGGGTTCAGATTATACTCTCTGTGTCAGTATTTATTAGTACGCATGTGCTGTACGTAAGGACTACATCCACTGTGGGGGGCTGGTACTTGGACACGGTGCATCTGCATTTTGTTACTGTGCTTTGTCTTCCCTTATCTGTCCCTACCTCCTCTGGTTTCCCTTTCCACTTTCAGAGACTTTCTAGCTCCCTAGTTTGTATTATATATGTTTACTTTTTCTCTCTAAATTATTTACACGCTGGGTTTCTCATGTAAGAGAAACCATGTAGTAGTTGTGCTTATCTGATTTGTTCTGCTTAACGTTAAGGTTTCAAGGTCTTTTCCGCTCCGAGTTCCTGGGGACTTCTCATTGCCAGGGAGGAGGGACAGTCTGTAGGGGTGTGTGTCCTCTTCCCCGTGCCCTGTCTGGGAAGGTCTTCTTGTCACATGGTGTTTAATCACCGTCAGCCTCAGGCCCGACCGGACAGCCAGCACCCAGAAAGCCCAAGCCTCCAGCTCCAGGAGGGCCACGTTCTTTCCTGGTGCCCTTAGGGCTTTGGGGAGCTGCTACTGTCCAGGCTCTGGGTACACTTAGGTCACAGAAGAAGAAAGAGAAGCCACAGTGGAGGTGTGTGGCCCGGTGGAGCCCTCCTGCCCTGGAAAGGATATGATGGGAGGAAGACGTGCCTGGCTGGTATATGGGACAAGGCAGAGCCCTGTGGGGAAGGGACCTGCAGCCTAAGGCCTGGAGGGGTGCTGGGAGCGGCTGGGAGGGGCTGGGCATGAGACGGGAGGCTCCAGAAGACTGGTGCTAGTGCCTGGCAGGGAGTGTCAGGGCGGGCACCAAGGAGTCAGCGAACGGGACAGCGGAAGGGGCTCTGAACGCACACCTGGGAGAGGCTGCTGGCGAGTGGGTCAGACCAGTCAGGGTTACAGATGGAAAGGATACTGGAGGATGCTGGGATCCCAAACGAGGTGTGTGAGTCCCAGCGGCTGGGAGATGACGCCTCTCACCCACGCGCATGCGTGTCCCAGCTCCAGCCATGTGTGAACCTCCCATGGACCCCCAAAGAGCACTTACCTACCAGGCCTTGTTGGTTCTCTTGGGGGCTGGAAACAGGCTCCTGGGCCTTCCCCTTAGAGGGGCAAGGCAGGCCGAGTCTCGCCAAGGACCGCAATGCCTGCCTCATTGTTTTGTTGATCATTTTGTGCAAAGCCACTTTGTAAAGCTCGAGTCACCTGATGTGTAAGTCCTCAAGGCAGTGGCCACTGCTGTGTCTTTGGACAATGGCGAAGGAGCCCTGGAGGTGAGGGTGAGGCCGCCTGTCCTCTCCTTAGCACCCAGCTACTCCACATCCTGCAGGGGGCGAAGCTGTGGGCCCGCCCACAAGCCCCGGAGACCCCTCTCTTCGGGCCCCTCCCTGGCCTCCTGGCTGCACCTGCCACGCGGCCCTTGGAGAGCAGGCAGACACCTCGCGGGAGTCCTGCTGCCCTCGGGCCTGGTCCTGTGAGCCTTCCCTACCTGCATACAGAGGGGTTTGGCAGGGTAAACTAGGGCTGAGAGCGGTTGTCACCTCTTGCCAGGTGGCTCCCCACAGTCATTAGAATAAAATCCTGTTTCTTCCCCACTCTGGGGTCCCCTCCTGGCCACTGTCATCATTTGCCCCCTCCCGGACCGTACGCCATTCATGCCAACTCCTGTCCACAGGTCCTTTTGGCCGCAAGCCTTTGTGTGTCCTGTGCCAAAGCCTGGAAACTCGCCCTAGGTCTCTGTGTGCCTGGCTTTTCTCTCCGTATCATCTGCTAAAGGGCCATTTCCCCCCCAACAAAGACCTGCTGAGGGGATGGCTCCTTAGTGCTTCCCTGGACTTATTCTCTTATTGGCACTTGTCAGTCTTGGAATTTCTAAAAATTTCATTTACTTTCTTTCTTTTTTTTTTTTTTTTTGAGGCAGGGTCTCACTTTATAGTCCAGGCTGGCCCTGAGCTCACTATGTAGCCCAGGCAAGCCTCGAACTCAGCAATCCTCTTGCCTTTGTCTCCCGAGTGCTGGGATGACAGGCGTGAGCCACCACGTCCGGCTCTGTGGTATGAGGAATTGATTGCTGGTGGGCGTGAGTCTCCACGCCCAGCATTATATGTGGTTACCGGGGATCGAACTCAGGACCTTGCGCTTGTGAGGCAGGTGCCAGAACCACTGAGCTAAATTTCCGGCCCACTTACTTTCTTTCTTTCTTTTTCTTTTTCTTTTTTTTGAGACAGGGTCTTGCTTTGTAGTTCAGGCTGGCCCTGATCTCACTATGGTGCCCAGGCAAGCCGCTACGAACTCAGCAATCCTCCTGTCTCTGCCTCCCGAGTGCTGGGATGACAGGCGTGAGCCACCACGTCCGACATTGTGGTATGCAGTGATGATTGCTGGTGGGCGTGTCTCCACTCCCAGCATTATATGTGGTTACCAGGGATCAAACTCAGGACCTTGCGCTTGCGAGGCAGGCGCCGGAACCACTGAGCTAACCCTCCGGCCCTACTTTCTTAAGCAGTGTTGAAACCTATTGGAGCAAAGGGACCGCATCTCTCCGGTACAAAGACGAGGTCCGGCACTCGGCACGTATTCCGTCATGCACAGCGGTCACGGAGAGGGCAGTGCTGGAGGTGATGGGCAGGGAGCGGTGACAGTGGTGAGGAGGAGGAGGACGAGGCCTTGGCTCCCAGTGTCCTTGGCTGGGCTGCCGGTGGCCTTCCCGTCCCCTTGTCAACTGCTGCCCTTTGTGCCGCCTCTGAGTGTCCTCTAGCGCACGGAGCACCCCCTGAACTCCAGCCGCAAACCCCTGCACGCCTCCCCGCTTAATATTCAGCTTAAACTTTACACATGCTCTTCAAACATTTCAGCACCTTCTCCTCCGTCCTGGATCTCACCAAAAATAAAAATATTTTGGTACTGCAGATAAAAGTAAATATTTGATACCACTTGGCGTTTTTCAGTGCATTAATTAGCAATTTGCTGGATAAATATCGCTGTGTAAACCAACAACCATTTCCCGATAATTAAAAGCGAGCGCGCGGTTACGGAGCAGCCCCCCGTGTGTGCTCCGAGCTCCGGGAAACGCCAGGGCGGCGGCGAGGGCGCAGAGGCCCAGCTTCGGCTCTGCGGGTCGGAGCTGGAGGCGCTGGCCACGGGCTGGCGGGGTGATGGGCACCCTCCCGGGGCCGGGGACTCTCAGGACCCCAAGATCGCGGGGGGATCTGTGAGAAACACAATCGGCCCAGGCTTTGCGGTCAGAGCGGGGGCGGGCCTCCACCTGCGGTGACGTCCCTGCCGTGCGCCCTGGGCGAGGCCCTCGTCTCTTGAGGCCCCGGGTCCTTTCTTCGTCACAGCTCAGGGTGTGGAAAGCTCGGCTCACCGGAGGACGCCACGGAGCGCGCGCTCAGCACCCAGCGGGGCTGCTGCCGGTCGCCGCCTTGCGCGGTTCTCTCCGCTTCTCAGCTCTGCGTCCCTGTCGCTGGCCTTTGGGCTCCTCCCCAGGGCTGACTGCTCAGGAAAGGGCCGAATAGGGGCCTGGCACCTCCGTGTCCGGCCTGGCTCCAAAGGATCCTCACGATCTGTGAAGCGACCTGCTAATGGCCACGTGTCTCTCCCGCCCCCCGGAGGGCAGGGGTGGTTCCGCTGGTGGGCACCGTGCGACCAGTCTGCGGGAGGGCCATCCTGGCCCCTGAGCGGCGACCTCAGGCCCAAGAGCCCTTGGGACGTGGGGTGGATGAGGCGTGCGGCCCGGGGAGAGCAGCCTGAGCAGGCTCGAACCATGCCGAGCTGGAGCTTTGTGCTTCGCAGCCTCCTCCCTCCTCCCCTTCCTCGGAAGGACACAGGGCGGTGAAGCGAGAGGAGCCCGAAGACACCAGGAGCGCAGCGGCGACGGTGGTGCATCGCACAGGCGAGAGTCTCCGCGAGCCCGGGCCCAGGCTGGGGAAGGGCCTCGGCGTTCGGGCCGCGCGCCGTGCCAGAGGAGGCTCCCGGAGCCGCGCGCTTCTGGGGTGTCACAGATGCTCTGCACCAGTCCCTCGGCTGGGAAGTCACCCCGTCCTCGAGCAGGGAGCCTTCCTCGCGTCACGGGACGAGGGGAATCCTTGGACGTCGTCTCAGTCACTTCCTTGTCACCGAGACACCGTAGCGGACACTTGAAAGTTCACGGAGGAAGGAAGGAAGGAAGGGTTCATTTCGGCTCACGGTTTGCAGAGGTTTTAGTTCACGGTCAGCCGGCTCCGAAGCAGGAGGCGAGGCGCAGGGATGGCGCGGGCGGAGCGCGAGAGAGTCCGGACGGAGCCAGGAAGCGCTGTAATCTGCTGTTGCTGGCGCTGTGAGGGGTCCCGCCCCGGGGGCGCCTCTCCCAAGAGCAAACCAGCTGCTGCTGCTGGGAGGAGCCGGCACCTTCCCGCTCCGCTGTGACCCCGGGAAGAAGCTTCTGCGGCCATCGGATAGCAGCCACAACAACCTCACCTGCACAGGAGAGGCCGCGCCGGGGGAGGGCGGCGCTCTCAGCTACGCGGTTGTAAGAGGCCGAGCTGGAATCTGACGCTAACGCCAATTCCAGGCCCCGGGGGTTATTCCCAGGCTTGGTGGCCTCCCAAGGCATAAGCGGGCCCAGCAGAAGCCGGAATCCATCCGAGCGCGGGCTGGCCGAGGAGCCGGGGAGGGCTGCGGGACAGGAGGAGGAGCCAGTTTCTGGGAGCACCTTAGCAGCAAGCTGGGGCTCTTGGTGGAGACGGGCCCACAGGGAAAATCCTTTTCACTCATTTACTTGTTTTCCTGCCCAACAGGTGTCAAAGTCCAATGTGAGCATTATAAGCAAAGTGGTGGTGACGGGCAGGGAGAAGTGACAGTGATACTGAGGAGGAGGAGGAGAAGGAGAGGAGGAGGAGGGGAGGGAGGAGCAGGAAGAGCCTTGACTGGGCTGCTGGTGCCCTTCCTGCCTCCGTTGCATGCCACTCTCTGTGCTGCTCTGGTCCTGTTACACGCACGCCTTCGTTTCCTACCCCTCTTAGATAATGAAATCCAGGATCGTGGGTTCCTCACCAGAGCTCTTCTGACCCCTCATCTGGGTCTGGAAGGTCAGAATCGCATTCTCATCTGCAAGTGCTCGCTGGGAGAGTGAGCCAATGCAGAAAAGGTCGCTGGCCAAGGGAAGACATAGCAGTGTGTACAAAGCAATGGATACAAATGTTCCCTTTTAATATTTCGTACCAGAATCAGTAGAAAGCTTTAGAATGATCCTCTCCTTTTATGCCCGATGAGATTCCAGGAGACACTGTATGTCTGAAAAGGCAGACTGAGATTGGAGAAGACTGGTTTAGCTGAAAAGTATGGTGGTTGCACTTTGAAGGCAGGGCAGGCAGGAAATAGCAGATGTGATAGTGTGGAGAGATGGAATGGAGTCCCTTAAAAGGTGAGTCTCAAAGAAGTCTTATAATTGCCAGGTGTGGTGGCTCATGCCTGTAATCCCAGCACTCGGGAGGCAGAGACAGGAGGATTGCTGAGTTCGAGGCTTGCACGAACTACATAGTGAGCTCAGGGCCAGCCTGAACTACAAGGTGAGACCCTGTCTCAAAAAAAAAAAAATTCTTATAATTTACAAGGAAGGAATAAAGAAATGAATGAGATTATTGAAGAAAGATCCAGTAAATAAAATAAAAAATAAAAACAAAAGTCAATGGAATAATAAAAGTACACTTTAAATATTAAGTGAAGTTAAGGGAAAGATCTACAACCAGATGAAACTTTTGGATTTTAAGGATTAAAATGGAGATCCTATAAGTATCCAGGTAGGAAAGAAATGTAATAGATTTGTTACAAAAAAGACAAGAGTTATATTAGTTTTAATTTATCATAGAGTAGTTATTACAAAAATTATTTAGTTATAGAACAAATTTTACTATGTGTACAGAAGAAGGCCTAAAATAGCAATGCCTAA